>CM060638.1:27308561-27418561 GCA_030578275.1 Meda fulgida
ATTCCTGTCTATATTCTGAAGCTTTTTACTGAGGGGTTTGTTCACATACTGTTCACATTGGTTTTATATAACATTTTATTCCTAAAAACATGGTGAACATTTATTTTTGACAGTATTTTCTGATTTATGGAGTGATAAAAAAAAAAAGAGATCCAAAATCCCCTCAGTAAAAATCTTTAACTCTAATACGTGAACAAAATGAAACAAGCATTTTGAACATGTCTTTATCCAGTCTGCATATTTATGTTCTGAATGTATGAAAGTTAGTGCGTATTTGTATTATTTGGACATTTAAACATAACATTTAAGAAAACTGTCTTCATGTACTGGGATTAATTACTGAGGAAAATACTTATATTCTTATATAATATATATATATTTTTTACTTTATTCACCTGTAGTGTCTTGCTTTAACTCACATTACGGAAGTTAAATGCATAGTGCATGCTATTTCGTGTTGTTATGTGAATAAAACATCACTGTTTTCTCCAGAGCAGCTGTGTGTGTGTGTGTGTGTGTGTGTGTGTGTGTGTGTGTGTGTGTGTGTGTGTGTGTGTGTGTGTGTATATGTATACACAGTGTTGTGCCTGAATGCGCTCATTGAACGATAGTTCATGAACTCATTCATATTTTGGGCGAACGTGAACTGAACGTACTGTATTACTGAACGTTACTGTGAACTCGTTCATTCTGGTGTCTGTGAACGGCAGCACTTTCAGTTTAACTTCGTTCAATAGGGTGCCAGATTTCTATAGAGCCTTCCAGGCGAAAACCCGGGTAAAACACACCGTAAACAGGCCTTAATATGTAGCGGTAAAAACACCCAATCTGGCAACACCAGCCACCAGTGTCGCAACCTTTTTTACAGTCTATGGTCGCAACGCCGCATGCGTCATCAACACAAAACACATCAAGGAGGCGTCGTATGATCATTTAAACGAGTTTTATGACAAGGTCGGTGAGGATGGGAAACCTCTTACATTTCTGTGAAAACTTTGCCAGCCGATAAAATAATTGCCTTCTGTGGTTCTATATGGGCTGTGGTGGCAATCATTTTTAAAAATAATAACTTGCAGCAACATATGGAAAAAAAACTATGAACTAATTATTTTCAATTTGTGGCTAGTTCATGTAGAAAGTGAACTTTCCCAACACTGTGTATATATGTATAAATATAAATGAACTAAATGAATAACTTTTTTACAACAAAAATGAACCATCACTGAATTTACTTAAGCTGGACTGACACTATTTATTCTAGATCTGCTGTACAGCCGAAACAAACTGTGTTGCATTATTTTTCTGCTATCTATCACTCTGAAGCTGCTTTGAAACCATCAGTATCGTAAAAAGTGCCATATAAAAAACGAATAACTCACCCATCAGGTCTGCAAATCCCCCGACAGGCAGACGACAGGTGCCGGTGACGAACTGCAACAGTCTCATGCGCTTCTCATTGTCCATCTCTTTAACAAACTACAGAGAAAGATGGAGTGTCTCAAAACTTGCTGCAATCTATGATTACTAATTCCTCGAAGGAGGTGGTTGTGTCAGTACCTGCCAGAACCACAGGATCTGTTTACTGGAGGTGGTGTAATGCCTGTAAATGCTGTTTCTCTGCCAGTCATTCAAGTCGATTTCCTGCATTCCACACAACATCACCTACGACACAAGAAAACACTTAAATACTGAATGCATGCAACAGAAAACTATTTGCACACTTAAATATATTCTAATGTCACTGCATTTTGTTATCTAATAATTCAATGACATTCAGATATGCTTAAAGAGGACGCTCTTAAAAGAAGCGTAATGCTTTTTGACATGTTCATCTTACTTTAGTGTGTAATGTTGCTGTTTGAGCATGAAAAAGCTCTGTAAAGTTACAAAGTTATTCTCTATATCAGTGTCAGTGTTTCTGAACTCCCTGAAACGCCTCCATTGTAGTCTTGAGTTTCTTCCGGGAACGAACACGTCACGATATTCCTCATTTAAATAATTAATATGCAGAATAAAGGGGCGGGGCCTGGTTGAGTTAGTTAGTAGTGTGTTAAACTGGCGGTTATGGTAAGGGAAGGGACATTTCCCAAACACACTCGAAGCGCTTGACCAATCACAACACAATGATCCAGCCGACCAATCAGAGCACAGAGTGCTTTTCAGAAGGAGGGGCTTCACAGAGACAGGAAGTAAACAGAGCGTTACTGACAGACTGGGAAGAGAGGAGCTGCAACAATGGAGAATATGAGACTTTTTTTTTTGAACATTCAAGCATGAAAGCCTATTCTAGTAGAGAAAAACAAAATCAAGACTTTGAAAAAGGCCGCAATATGTCCTCTTTAAGCTTTTTTTAAAGGCATGTGGGATTTATGGCGTTTTAAATCAGCGTCTCTCACCTCCAACTCTTTGGCATCGAAATACTGCAGGTACTGCTGCGGGAGAACCTCATTAAATCCTTCAAAGAATGCTTGAGTTTGTTCCTCGACACCACGAGACAGCCGCCACTCCGCCACCAGCCTGAACAGACCGCACAACAGGACATTTACTACCAACAAACACTGAACAACACCTGCAGAGATGTTAAAACACAGCAGCTTCGGTCCAATCCCAATCCCGGTCTACATAGGCATCTTCCTTCAAAGACACCGTCTTACAAATACAGAACCTGGTTTTGAAACATACTTTACGGGCAAATAAATATATACACACACACACACATTTATACAGACACACTTTTCTGGGCACAATAAATGGGACAAACCAAAAATATTTAGTAGTTTTTTAATGGTCTTAACCATTTTAATCACAAACCACTGGTCAGGAAATTAGCAATAATTGCATAAATACTGTAGATAGAGAAGCGGACAGTATTTTACAGAAGAGTCAATGTTGTTCCACTCAATGTTAATGGCTGCAAATAGTTCTTGAGTAGTTGAAAAATGTCTCCCAGTTCATATGAGTTTAATGTGAGACCAAATATTCTCTATATGGTTGAAATCTGCCAAAATATGAGCCTGATGGAGCTTATTAAACCACAGACAAGATAACTACATGTGCAACTACATAACTACATTTGATAAAAATCAGGCCAGGTTCTCGAATCTATTCTTATGAGTCAGTTATGTATCGTCTCTGACAGACAGCGTGTTGAAGCCGCTTCTCAGAAAGTGATGACGTACTTTAAACATCCAGTCGTGTGGGTTTTCCAGGAAATGCGTGACTCCCTGAACCGCTGCTTCTCGTAAATACTACGGTGTACTGTGCACACTATTTTTTGACAGATATCGATGTGGAAAACAGTGAATCGTGTAAGGTAATAATTATTTATTACTTAGTCGGCAAGTATTCAGTGATGTGATGCTCATGAGTGACTTATGTCCATGTTTTTAGCTCTAATATTCCAACCGACATGTTTTTGACCGATGTGATAACATGCATGACGGGTGAACTAGGTTTTATTTCTGGGTAATTACAAACCATGCTGAGACGTTCGAAATGCTATTTGAGAAGAGTTTACTTAATGGCTTAAATAAATTACATGTTGCTCAGAGACTTGACACAAATGTCATAAATTTGTTGACTTTTGATAATCAAGTTCTTTTTTTTCAGGAAAGGAGTGGTTTTGATGCACAAAGTTGTTTATTATAACCGTCTATTGAAAAATCTTTTTTATTTAAACCCATGAAAACGCAGATTCTGTTGTAAATAACAGTGAAGAAATAGATCAGATCAGCATAATTCAGTGGAAAACGAATAGAAATGATAATCTGTATAAAGAACACGTACGAATAAATCTGTTCTGAGATGTATCGTCATCGAGACGTACAGTCAAACCTAAATGTATTCAGAGTTTCAGACACCTTTAACATTTCTCACATTATCACAGTTTATTCGCTATAGTTTAGGAAATGGTAATAAAATATGACAAGAACTCAGAAGGACGGACAAAACCAGTGAAATATCAACTGATTTCATAACTCTGTTAGACTGTCTCACAGATGAATTATGATGAATATCTGTCAGATGTTAAATTTAACTACACAATTAGATAATACCAGTTTAGCTCAAACTATTACCAAGCAATGCTTCATGTTGTTCAGTCTGTGTGTAAAAAGAGCATTAGCAGTTACAGAAAAAACACTTCAGAAAACATGGTCAGCTCAAAGTGCCTGAATAATTATTGGTCCCAAAATTGTATAGATTTTACTGGTAGTCATTGTATGAAGAATTTTTGGGTATAATATGTCTCAGTTTCCTTTATTTAGCTCTCCTCACTTACATACATGAACTATAATGTCCTGCACTTACTAGTAAAAAAAAAAAATCCAAAATAAATCTGGTGTCTGAATATATTTTTGGTTTGACTGTACATTCGTGTCACTTAATCACGCTCAGTGTGAAAGGCCCTTAAAGCATCTCGAGGGCTTTATGTGTGTCCGTGTGTGGTTCGGCTTTGATAAGCAGCAAGAGTGTTTCATCGAGAGATTGAGAGACTGGCACCTGATGTACTCCTCCTTGTTCTCCTCCGTGACCTGGACGTTCCCGCCGTCCGGCTTCAGCTCGTGTGTGGACACCTCACCCAGGATCTCCTTATCCACCGAGAAATACATCTCCAGACCACACTCCTCGATGTTATTATCCCTGACAAAACACACACACACACACTTTGAGAGGCGTTCGTGACTGAAATCACGTTACGCTGAACTGCGTTTCAGACATGAGAAACATCAGTGGGGTTTATAGACACATCATACATACACAGAAAAGACTCAGAAAGTCATAATAGCTCATGGCACTAACAAAAAGTATCCAAATACAATCAGTTCTGGTGATCATTTGAATGGATGGTATTTATTTATTGTCAGTATATAGTCTAAAGTGACTATAAAAAAAACAATGAGTTCATTGTTTCTGCCTTAAATTATTACATTGTTTAAATTAATAAATGTTTAGCTTACTGTGATTTTGTATATGTACATTTCTGAAATACATAGACAGTTACCTCTGATAACAGATCACTAAATTGTATCAAAAATGATCATAAATTGTAATGTGGACTCTTTGAAACGATGTGTATTGTGAAAAGCGCTATACAAATAAATGTGAATTTAATTGAATAAAGTAAATAATCTAAGAATTTATATTTATATGAATGTGTATATATTTAAAAGAACAGAATACCTAAAAGTATTACAGTGTTCTTTGAAGTACCTTAGAGTACAATGTAAATATCAATCGTACTTGAATATGGTAATCCGTCAGAACTATGGTATATATTGAAGTTCCATGATAGCACATACAGACTTTAATGCATTATACTTATTGTTAATGAATATTCATGAGTAAAGTAAAGCAGGTAGACTGACTTGATCCAGATGAGGGAGTTGTAAAACTCCGGGTCAATGGACTCCAGGTCTTTCAGAGCCCAGGGCTTGTTCAAGATACGCTTGTAGAACGGCAACGAGAAGCCCGTGTCGATGAATTTCCCATGAAATAAGGCCTACAGGAATCAGAACAAAAAAATAACATGTTAAACTGAGATCAGAGATTAAATGAGATTTTTCCAAACCCAGTTAAAATTGTTAACAAAGAATAATCTCACCACTAACCCTAACGCTCAAAATAATTAATTGGTTTGAGTAGGGTCAACTTAAATTATACAAATTAGTTCAATCAAATTAACTTTTATGAGTATTTGGAGCTTTCTTTTTCTTTTGATTTCACACAAAACTGACACATTTTAAGTAAGTTGAATTTTTCCATTGTTTTGAGTTCTATGAACTTGTTTATTTTAATTTAGACAAACTTAAATTTAACTCACAATGGGCTGGGATTTCCCAGCATGCTTTTCCATGACACTTAAAAGGGAGAGTAAATGCTAAAATTAAGTGTTATGTAATGTTTTTTGTACCAGATTAATGTTAAGTGGGAGATTTAGTAGTGTTTAATGTTTTGTTATGCTAGTTTAGAAGAGTTTCTGGTATTTGTTTTTTGGGTTTGGGCATGGAGCATGAGCTTGGTTTGAGAACAGTGCATGATAAATGTTTTAAATTGCTGTACTCATTCATCAAGTGCTATGCTATGCAAATGCTATCAAAGCATTGTGTCACCAATTAGCAAAGTAGCATTTTTTTTAATTAGCTGGTTAAAGATAGCCAAGTTTCCACTACTAAAAATATTTAGGTTGAGATTACATGATAATTTTAAGTTTTTGTATGAATTAGCTTACTCACATATTTGAAGTTAAGAGCAATTAAAATGTATGATTACAAAATAAAATCTGCAAGTTCTGCTCACTTAAACTTTAAATGTCTTAACTTAAAAAATATGAGGCAATCAATTACCTTAAATTTTTTGAGTTTTGCCAACTTATGCGGGTTTACAGTGCACTTGGAATACAATCTGACAATTACCAAATATGGCAAAACAAGATTACCATGGCAATGAAGCGTCCAATGAACTTGAAGTATTTGAGGTGGTCTGGGTTGATGTAGGACGCAGGGTTTATCTGGAGGCAGTAGTTTTCTTTGCCAGCGTACTCGAACAGGCAGTACATGGGGTTCAACACCTCGTGAGATAACAGGAAGAACCATTCCCTGCACCAAACAGACAACCAGCATTATTTTAAAGTACTACAAGAGGTCTACACACAAGTGATGCTATGTGATGCTTTCAAACTAAATCACTAATATATATATATATATATATATATACACACACACACACACACACACACACACTGCTGTTTGAGATTTTTGCTTCTGCTCACCAAAGGCTGCATTTATTTGATTAAAAATACAAAAAAACTGCAATATTGTGAAATATTATTACAATTTTTAATAACTGTTTTCAATTTGAATATATTATAAAATTGTATTTATTCCTGTGATCAAAGCTGAATTTTCAGCATCATTACTCCAGTCTTCAGTGTCACATGATCCTTCAGAAATCATTATAATAAGATGATTTGATGCTCAAGAAACATTTATGATTATTATCAATGTTGAAAACAGTTCTTAGATGAACAGTTCTATTCTTAGATGAATAGAAAGTTTTTTTCTGAAATATTTTGTAATATTATACACTACCATTCAAAAGTTTTGGGGTCAGTAAGATTTTTTGAAAGAAATGAATATGTTTATTCAGCAAGGATGCATTAAATTGATCAAAAGTGACAGTAAAGATATTTATAATGTTAAAAAAAGATTCTATTTCAAATAAATGTTTCAACGTTCTATTCATCAAATAATTGCATGAAGTAAAATCACTAAAAGGTTTCTTTCCTCTGCAAAAAATATCCCTTACCATGCACAGCAACAGACGTTACATTATTACACCATTAGATGGCGGCAAAGACTGTCTTTATGAGTGAGTCAGTCAGCAGAGAAGACTTATTTTATTTTAAAGACTTTTTAAAGGACTGAAACTTGTGATTGTGAACACTGAAGCAAGACTCAACAGACAAATGCTTTGACTAGCGCTCAGTGTCAGGCACGGGAAAACCCCTTAACTGTTAATAGGACAAGATATCGCAGAGGACATTCAAACGGACTGAGCTGAAGGAAAATGCTAAATCTAAATGCAGGTAATAGACTCACTCACTCGATCTCTCACAATTCTCTACTCAACATAATACAGTGAGCTTCAATGAACAATATTAAAGCTGCAAGCAGCATTTATCGGGGTTCAAGCATTTAAGGCCTTTTAAGCGCAAAATAATTTAAAGACATTAAGTTTTATTTAGCTTCGTGCTTGAACCCCTAATTAATGAGAACAAACATGTTGAGGTTGCTAAGGGTGTTGCGTAGTGATACATAGAACCGTTGAGTGATGCGGTCATAGCCGTGTGTTTTATCATAAATAAAACACAGCTATTGACCAATCAGAAGGACTGGAACTAACCTTTTATTTATATATCTGTTGTATATATAGCCAAAAGCCTTAATTGGGGACATTTAATATTTAACAACATTATTGATCTGCCTGCATTGACACCATTATATGAGAACTGAACTGAGCTGCACGATGAAATCACTGTTTTCTCCAGAGCGGTTATATATATATACTAAATTAATAACTTTTTTACAACAAAAATGAACCATCACTGAGCTTACTTAAGCTGAACTATGACGCTATTTTTTGTTGCATTATTTTCCTGTTATCACTATAAAGCTGCTTTGAAACAACCTGTATTGTAAAAAGCATTTTATAAAGGTGACATATATATATATATATATTATTATTATTAACACATATGCATACACAAAATATAAACATTGTGTGTACACTTTCATTGTAGACATAGTCTTAAGCTAAAATATTCAAAATATGTGTCAAAAATAAGTTCTGCAGGCACAGTAGGTGTTTGTTCTCTAGAAAGAGTGAAATATGAAACCTGCCTTGCCACGCCTCCGTAGTCGAGCCCCTCCTCCCCGGGGAAGATGATCCACAGCCTGCGGCGCAGATCTTGAGCGCTGAAACTCATGATCTAACGGGAGACACCAGAACAGCGTCACTTCACATCTCAGAGACTCTCGTGCTAACTGTGCAGGTGTCTGAAGCGTTTAAAGAAACTAAAACCTGTTCCTGGATCAGAGATCCACTGAGATCAGCTTAAAACTCTGATCCGGGTTAAAAAAGCTAGAGCTACTAATAAAAAAAAACACCATAGCCATGGTATATTTTGAAGTTGTACTGCAGTACCTGCTGGAACGAGTCTTCAAACAGTGTTTTGCGGCTGACGTTGATCTTTATGTGCTGTGGCATCGCTAATTGCTATAAGGAAAAATTAAAAACAAACAAAAAGGTGATTTAAATAGAACTTAAAATAAAATTTCGCATTATCATCAATATTATTCTGAACATCTTCAGATGTTAGCTAATTAAACGTAGTATTTATCCATCCATAACAACACATCTGAATGAAATATGCAGAAATAAAGGAAACCCTCACCTGACACCAGAATCTGAAGTACTGCACTTTGGCTTTGAAGTCTCGTACGTATGTGATTTGAGGACCGTTCTCACTGAGGAAAGAGTGAAATAGCTCATTATACAAAGAGATTCAAGGATAAAAGTGTTAAAACTGCTATAAATTTTGGTCCTAGTTTCAATCTGCGTACAAGTATTGATCTGTAGAGTCAGCATATATACTACTAAATCCATAGCAGCAATGCAAAAAAAATTTTTTTATTAGTGGTTGTGATTCTTCAGTCACAAAAAGCAGTCATGTTTCTATTGTGTAGTCCTCACTGGTTTGCACACACAAATAAACGTGAAATCCGAGTCAAATGGATGATTTCATTGCATAAGTTAAATGAATCACAAATAATAGTAAACAAGCTTTCAGAAATAAATGACTTGCTGAATCGTCAGTGCTGCTACTAAATGTATTGTAAGTTTTACATTTTCAATATCTTTATTTATTATAATGTTAACACATTCACAGAAGCGTTTTGCAGTCTCTATCACCAATTCAATGTCAAAATATGAAAATGACTTCAGGAAAATGGCTTTGCCTGCTAAACCTGCCTGGTTTCTTCATAAGCCTCCTCGAACTGAACCCAGAACAGCTGAAACACTCATTCACATGGTGAAAAGCTGCTAATAACAGTCTCATCTAGATGCTGAGCCTTTATTCTGACGCTTGTGACGGGTAATGCTGCTTGTTTTTTTTGAGAATATCTTGACATCAAAAGCATGTCTCACATTCCTATGACAGAGGATCACTTTGTACCTTAAAAACACAATGTAAATCAATACACACAATCAAACTCCAGGGTGTTTGCACTCTCTGAGCTGACTCATCACGGAAGATTACAATCAAATTCAGTTTCACATACACAAAGCCGTTTTTCCTGTTACGCATCTGAGGTCTGATGAACACACAGTCCTGCCTGAAAGAGATCATTGTGCATCTCCAAGCTAAACCAAATGAACATGCAATATGAATCTCTCAGGCCAGCCTCAAGCTGTCAATAGATTCAAATTGTTAATCATGATTAGGGTTGGGTATCGTTTGAATTTTAACGATTCTTATCGATTCCAGTTAGGTAAAAAAAAACTTAGATATCCACATTTATTTTAAGTCTTATTGCAAAACATTTAATTGTAGCTAAATATCATGAACAAAATTCAAGAAGTCTTACACCAGGAACTTCTGCCTAACAATACAACTAGCCCAACTAATACACATTTCAAGCATTATTAAAGACAAGTAAACACTCAGTTAATAAAATAATATAATTAAATAAATAATATTAAAATTGCTTTATACAGCCGAGAAAAATAGCTAGCGTATCATTTAGCCATACAGCGGTTTTGATGTCCAGTGTGATGCGTGAGGGCTCACGCTCTTCAGAGACATTCACAGAATAACACAGAGATGGTGTTTATGGTCACGAGTCTACTACGGTTTTTTCTACTGTTGGTTATTTTGTATTGTATATTGTGTATTGTTTGTGTATATTATCTCTTTGATTTTGAACCTTGTTAAGCACTTTAGTCAATTATGTTTTTTTGTAAACGTGCTATATAAATAAAATTGAACTGAACGAGTCACTGTTCTCTCTGCCAGGTCTGATGTGATAAGCCTGGTTCTCTTACATTAGTGCTGTTTTGGACATTGTTTGAATGAATTCGCTTACTGGGTCAGTGGACTGTAAACTTTCCCTGAGTTCAGCGACTTAAAATGATCTTATCGCAAACAGAGAAAGGAAATCTCGGTTTTACAGGTGCTGACAGTGTGATAAACTCCTGACATGTAAGATCATATAACTGCGTGACGTAATTTTGCGTGCTTCAGTAATTTGTGCGCATTTTTTGCATTAAATTGTTAAGGATTTTGAATTAAATCGCATGCGTTAACTTTGACAGTCCTGATTTCAATAATGATTTGATGAGCATCGATGCAGTGAGTCGGTCAGTGAGCGTCTGATGGACATATGCACTTACAGGGAGGACTTTCCAGTGCGTGGGTCGATGTAAGTGGTGGTTCTCCGGTTGTGATCTACAAAGTAAGGGATGCCATCGACCGTAAACCTCATCTCCCAACCTTCAGGCAGTGCCTTCTCATTCAGCAAACTGCACAACACAGAAACAGCCATTATAACACTAGGCAACAGTTTATGAAAAGATTGGTCTGGTCAATAATTACTTGTATAAATCAATACTTAACTAACAAATAAGAATTAAATGAAGATCATAAACTACAGGACAACGTCCACGTTTTGTGGAACATTAACTCATATATCAACAAGAAAACAGAGTCATGTCTGTGAGCTCTGCACCAAAGCAATTTTTACAAAGGTATTATTTTACATTGAAGGTCATTAATGTCCAGGGTGCTTTATTGTGTCTCTCTGTAGTTTGGCCTTTTAGAGGGTTTTAAACACCATGCATGCAACTTGTGGCTTGTTGCTATATATGGGGCTTCGGATATTCATTAGTGAGCATTAACCGTTCAGAAGAATATTAAGAGGATCTGACCCTTGAGTGCGTGGATCCTCCCACTGCGTCGCTCTGGTCGGGTGATGGACGAAATAAACTCTGCCAGTAGAGTCTGTTCTCTTCTCTGAGAGAGAGAGAGAGAGAGAGAGAGAGAGAGAGAGAGAGAGAGAGAGAGAGAGAGAGAGAGAGAGAGAGAGAGAGAGAGAGAGAGAGAGAGAGAGAGAGAGAGAGAGAAAGAGAGAGAGAAAGAGAGAGAGAGAGAGAGAGAGAGAGAGAGAGAGAGGATATCAGGAGGACAGTAAGAAATAATGGAGCCAAGATGTGATTAAACCTCTGCAAACTTTTCCCTCAAACAAATCACTCAAAGCTATTTTCAGCATCTGAGCTATTTTCTCCAGCTGGTTTTTGCACGGAGCAATCGGTTCTCATTTGTTAAATTGGGACACTGAAGGATGTAGTGGCTAAATTTAGTGCCGCTTTGCAGGTGCAGATAATAAGGTTAACAGAACAATAAAAAGTGGCTATTCTCCAGCATATCACAGAGGAGAAACAGTTTTCACAGCAGTTTCTCCTGGTAATGAAATAAAGGTTTGTGGCTTTCTTACCCCATCCGTGTGGCAGAGGTCCCAGCGGATCAAACTCCTTATTCTGGGTGGCTGTAGCCTGATCCTGCAGCTACACAATAACACAAAGGCAAACATTACGGCTAACTGTATACTACAGGTGAAACTCGAAAAATTTGAATATCAGATTTTGAATTTGGGGTTTTCATAAGCTGTAAGCCATAATCATCAAAATTACAACTTTTGCACGATATACAAATTTTTCGAGTTTCACGCCTCATACATACACTATATGGAGAAAAGTATTGAGACGCCAGAACTTTACATCAACAGGGACTGTAATGACATCACATTCTGAAAATATAGACATTAATATAGAGTTGGTCCCCTTTTGAAGCTATGACAGCTTCCATTCTACTAGGAAGGCCTTCCATAAGATTATGGTGTGTTTCTATGGGAATTTTTGCTTATTCATCCAGCAGAGCATTTGTGAGGTCAGGCACTGATGTTAGACGTGACTACGTGTCTATCGACCCCGATCCAAATCATCCCAAAGGTGTTCGATGTGTTTGAAATCAGGGCTCAGTGCGGGAAACTCAAGTTCCTCCACACCAAACTCATCCAACAGTGTCTTTATGGACTTTGCTTAGTGCACTGGTGCATGCTGGAATTAAAAAGGGACTTTCCCAAACGGTTTCCAAAAAGTTGGAGGCATAGCATTGTCCAAAATGTCTTATTATGCTGAAGCATTAAGATTTCTCTTGACTGGATTAAGGCTTCAAGCCCAACCCCTGAAAAACAACCCCACACCACAATCCCCCCTCCACCAAACAACCCCACACCACAATCCCCCCTCCACCAAACAACCCCACACCACAATCCCCCCTCCACCAAACAACCCCACACCACAATCCCCCCTCCACCAAACAACCCCACACCACAATCCCCCCTCCACCAAACAACCCCACACCATAATCCCCCCTCCACCAAACAGCCCCACACCATAATCCCCCCTCCACCAAACAACCCCACACCAAACTTTATACTCGGCACAATGCAGTCAGGCAAGTACCGTTCTCATGGCAACCGCTAAACCCAGACTCGTCCATCAGTTCGCCAGACAGAGAAGCGTGATTCATCACTCCAGAGAACATGTTTCCTCTGCTCCAGCTTTACACCACTGCATCTGACGCTTTGCATTGCATTTAGTGATGTGAGGTTTTGCATGCAGCTGCTCGGCCATGTAAAAAAAACTCTGTGAGGCGTGCCGTTTTTGTGCCGGTATTAATGCGAGTGGAAGTTTGAAACTCTTCTGCTCTGGAATCAGCAGAGCGTCTGTGACTTTTACGCACCAAGAGCTTCAGCACTCGGTGACCAGTTCGCTGTGACTTTACATCGTCTACCGCTTTATGGCTGAGTTACTGGTGTTCTTTAAGGGGATCTTGGCAATTCTAGCCATTTCTTAGCTGATTTTCACTTTTGTTGTCGCATGTTTTCTCAACGAGCTCCCCCTACAGCTTTGCGTCGTATATTTCACAACATTGTCGTAAAAAAAAACTCACTTGCGGCACCCTCCTCATGTGCATTTGTTATTATCGGAGCCGGCCAACTTTATCGTGTGTAAGCTATATCTACCGAGGTGGGTAATACATCATACACATTGAGGGGGGGTGTCTGTGTTTATGTTGAATTGCCATAAACCAGTTTGTGTTTCTCGCTCGTTCTCGCTTCTCACAAGACTTCCTATTTCCAACTTACCGGGACGTTAGTCCACATGTTGCAAGGTTGGTTTTCCGCCTGGGAATCCAAGGGGGAGCGGGGAAAGTCACCATTTTCACCAGAACAGCTTATTTAACCATCCAAATAATTGCTAAGCGGTTTTATTGAGTTGAAATAGTTGCCAAGTTCCCCTTTAAACGCTGCCACTTATCCAATAATACCACTAACAGTGGAACGCATTTAGTTGGGATGAAATTCCATGAACTGACTTATTGCAAAGGATCCTATCACAGAACCATGCTTGAATTCCCTGAACTTTTCAGGACAACCCATTTTTTTCACAAATGTTTGAAAATGGTTTGAAAATAGGTGCTTGATTTTATACACCAGTGGCAATGGGTCTGATTGAAACACTTGTCCCAATACTTTTGTCCATATAGTGTATATCAAAAGTCCCCAAATTAATAACTTTCAAAGCCATAACTTTATAAGATAACTTCCCAATAATATAAGTCCCTGTTTACAACTGGTATTAAGATGCATTTTGGTCGATCGAATCACAAGTGGACGATGCTTAATACAGGTGTAAACAAGGTCTAAAACATTTTGAACCTAGGAATAACTTTCCAGGGTCTAAAACACTTATGACCACTTCCAGATGTAGTCAAAAACAAATTCGACTGGATTGCCGTCATAGTGTAGAAGATCATGTGGTCGAATGCATTTGAACAGCCATTAAAGACGTCTACTAACCTAATGCCTAACATTATGGAAAGCGCACTAGCCAGATGAGATTTAAACTTTGTAGACTGAAGACCCAAGTTTGGTTCGAAGATGAAAAACGTATCAAGCACTATGTTCTCTCTCCATTCCTGATTTCTCACACACACTCACAGTGTTCGGCTGGTCTTGCGTCTATCAGAGCAGAAATTAAAGCCGGTCCTCTCTCTATCTTTCTGTCATGTCCTTTCGCTTTCATATGTAAATTGCGTGAGCTTATTTTGTCCATTAGATCAAAAGATCTGGGAAAGCCCATATATTCACCCTCCCCTTGAAGAAATCAGGACAGAAATGGTTAAAAGTGGACAAAAGAGACGGATTAAAACACCAGGTGTAAACAGAAATGTCTCTCTCGTCTACTTGTGATCCGATCGACCAAAACGCATCTTAATGTCGTAAATCATTTAGCCTCGTTGCACGCACGCTCGCTGTTTATCCAGCAGCGGCTTTAGAATGAACGATGTCCACAGACAAGGAAGAGTATGTTACATGATTTCATTAAAGGATTATGTATTGCGACATCAGAAACGAAGAAAAACGAAATAATGACTATTGTAACGCTTGACATAAAGCAAGTCAAATTTGTAGTTTTCTTATGTCTCATTCGAACTACAGAAACGCGACCCAATCTGGCAAACTTGGATGGTGTCGTTATAGAAGATATAGTGTGGTTATAGAAGATATAGGGTGGTTATAGCAGATATAGTGTGTTTATAGCAGATATAGTGTGTTGATATAGTGTGTTTATAGCAGATATAGTGTGTTTATAGCAGATATAGTGTGGTTATAGCAGATATAGTGTGGTTATAGCAGATTTAGTGTGTTTTATAGAAGATATAGTGTGTTTATAGCAGATATAGTGTGTTTTATAGCAGATATAGTGTGTTTTATAGCAGATATAGTGTGTTTGTAGCAGATATAGTGTGGTTATGGCAGATATAGTGTGGTTATAGCAGATTTAGTGTGTTTTATAGCAGATATAGTGTGTTTATAGCAGACAGTGTGGTTATAGCAGATATAGTGTGTTTTATAGCAGATATAGTGTGGTTATAGAAGATATAGTGTGTTTTATAGCAGATATAGTGTGGTTATAGCAGATATAGTGTGTTTATAGCAGATATAGTGTGTTGATATAGTGTGTTTATAGCAGATATAGTGTGTTTATAGCAGATATAGTGTGGTTATAGCAGATATAGTGTGGTTATAGCAGATATAGTGTGCTTTATATCAGATATAGTGTGGTTATAGCAGATTTAGTGTGTTTTATAGCAGATATAGTGTGGTTATAGCAGATATAGTGTGGTTATAGCAGATATAGTGTGTTGATATAGTGTGTTTATAGCAGATATAGTGTGTTTATAGCAGATATAGTGTGGTTATAGCAGATATAGTGTGCTTTATATCAGATTTAGTGTGGTTATAGCAGATATAGTGTGGTTATAGCAGATTTAGTGTTTTATAGCAGATATAGTGTGTTTATAGCAGATATAGTGTGGTTATAGCAGATATAGTGTGTTTTATAGCAGATATAGTGTGTTTTATAGCAGATATAGTGTGTTTTATAGCAGATATAGTGTGGTTATAGCAGATATAGTGTGTTTTATAGCAGATATAGTGTGTTTATAGCAGATATAGTGTGGTTATAGCAGATATAGTGTGGTTATAGCAGATTTCGTGTGTTTTATAGCAGATATAGTGTGTTTTATAGCAGATATAGTGTGGTTATAGAAGATATAGTGTGTTTTATAGCAGATATAGTGTGTTTATAGCAGATATAGTGTGTTGATATAGTGTGTTTATAGCAGATATAGTGTGTTTATAGCAGATATAGTGTGGTTATAGCAGATATAGTGTGGTTATAGCAGATATAGTGTGCTTTATATCAGATATAGTGTGGTTATAGCAGATTTAGTGTGTTTTATAGCAGATATAGTGTGGTTATAGCAGATATAGTGTGTTGATATAGTGTGTTTATAGCAGATATAGTGTGTTTATAGCAGATATAGTGTGGTTATAGCAGATATAGTGTGCTTTATATCAGATTTAGTGTGGTTATAGCAGATATAGTGTGTTTATAGCAGATATAGTGTGGTTATAGCAGATTTAGTGTTTTATAGCAGATATAGTGTGTTTATAGCAGATATAGTGTGGTTATAGCAGATATAGTGTGTTTTATAGCAGATATAGTGTGTTTTATAGCAGATATAGTGTGGTTATAGCAGATATAGTGTGTTTTATAACAGATATAGTGTGTTTATAGCAGATATAGTGTGGTTATAGCAGATATAGTGTGGTTATAGCAGATTTAGTGTGTTTTATAGCAGATATAGTGTGTTTATAGCAGATATAGTTTGGTTATAGCAGATATAGTGTGTTTTATAGCAGATATAGTGTGGTTATAGCAGATATAGTGTGTTTATAGTGTGTTTATAGTGTGTTTATAGCAGATATAGTGTGTTTTATAGCAGATATAGTGTGTTTTATATCAGATTTAGTGTGGTTATAGCAGATATAGTGTGTTTATAGCAGATATAGTGTGGTTATAGCAGATATAGTGTGTTTTATAGCAGATATAGTGTGTTTATATCAGATATAGTGCGGTTATAGCAGATATAGTTTGTTTTATAGCAGATTTAGTGTGGTTATAGAAGATATAGTGTGTTTTATAGCAGATATAGTGTGGTTATAGCCGATATAGTGTGGTTATAGCAGATATAGTGTGGTTATAGCAGATATAGTGTGGTTATAGCAGATATAGTGTGGTTATAGCAGATATAGTGTGTTTTATAGCAGATATAGTGTGGTTATAGCAGATATAGTGTGTTTTATAGCAGATATAGTGTGTGTTATAGCAGATATAGGGTGGTTATAGCAGATATAGTGTGTTTATAGCAGATATAGTGTGTTTTATAGCAGATATAGTGTGGTTATAGCAGATATAGCAGATATAGTGTGTTTATAGCAGATATAGTGTGGTTATAGAAGAAATAGCAGATATAGTGTTTTACAGCAGATATAGTGTGTTTATAGCAGATATAGTGTGGTTATAGAAGAAATAGCAGATATAGTGTGTTTATAGCAGATATAGTGTGGTTATTATAGCAGATATAGTGTGGTTATAGCAGATATAGTGTGTTTTATAGCAGATATAGTGTGTTTATAGCAGATATAGTGTGTTTTATAGCAGATATAGTGTGTTTATAGCAGATATAGTGCGGTTATAGCAGATACAGTGTGTTTATAGCAGATATAGTGTGATTATAGAAGATATAGGACCGCAAAGCGAATCCAGAAGAGCCTTTCACCCTGTTACGACTTGATGAACCACTGATAAGTTTTTGGAAACATAATTTTAAGGTAAAAAAAAATTCCATAGTGTTGTTTTAACACCAGGTGTAAACAGGGCATAAGTGTTTTAGCCCCCTGAGTCTTCTTCATATATCTATTATCTGTGTGTTTAAGTTCCTCACCCCGACGATGAACCTTTGGTTGAACTGCTGCATGGCTCCCTGTAGTTGACTGCGCTGGTGCTGCCACTGCTCGTAGTTTCGCACCGTCTCCATCGTGGGCCGCTGCCACGTGGTGGTTCTGGTAATGTGGTCCACAAAATACACGCGTCCCATCTGATCCACGCGCCGCTCCCAGCTACAAGAGACAAGGACATGTTAATCCCATACCAGTCTCAACGTCATCTACGCTCCTCTCAGAACATGCTCCTCACCGTCCCACGCTCTCGACTTGAGGCGTAGTGGAGATCGTGCCTTGTCTGTGAAATCCTCATCAAGCATGGATGATTTTTAAAAGGACTTGAAGACTTACTTATTTTATCAAGCTTTTGGCATTTGATTAGGTCTGGGAACTGTGAGTGATTGTATGATTTTCTTGGTGTCATGTTTTGATGTTATTTTATGTTTCTATGTATTTAAGTTTTATTTACTATTTATGGACATGACTTTGGTCCATTAAAATGGTTTTGAAAGTGCTTTATAAATAAAAGTTGAGAAGCTCATTTTAGGCCAAAAATGCTGCATTAATCTTTAAATATAATATACTCATTGCTAGCCAAGAATGTGTTTTATGTGAACACATCCTAGGAAAGCGGGTGAAACCAGCCTAATTACAGGATAAGTTTTAGTTGACTTGTTTTTTAGGCAAATATGTAGTTTAACACATTCCTAAATCACCGTGGAAAAAGGTGATCCTAAAATATAAGCTGCATTATCTTAAACAAAGTATACTTTCTTTTGTTGTGAAATTTGACCTTGGCTTTATAAGATTCACCTAGGTAGCATTTGGCACTAGATTTCATGTATATATTAAAATACAATTATCAGAAAATATGCAAAATACATCTTGTCTATAGATCTTGTGTCCAAACATAACACCTTTATTAACTATACAGATCCTGAACTACTAAACAACTCCACCTGAAATAGCCAAACTCTGACTGTGTGTTTCAGTTTAAATATGTTAAAAGTATGCGTCAAGTATGCATACTGCATTCTTTTAAGGGCGTGTCACATAATTGAGTTTCCTACCCTGTGGGCAGAGGCTCCGGTCTTTCCCAAGTCGTCCTCTTTTCCACATGATCAACAAAATACAGACGCCCGTTCTGATCGACACGCTGCTCCCAACTGCAAACACACACACACACACACACACACTACAGTTAGTGGTCGAATAATATGGAAAAACGCTGCAAAAAAGATTTTCTTACTCTGTATTTTTGTCTTATGTTTTCCATTACAAATTTCTAAAACATTCTTAAATTAAGAAACATTTACTAGATATGCAAAATGATTTAAGATATTATGTCATGTTTCCTGAAATATTGATCAAAAGTTATTTAGGAAGTGACGGTTTTCACCAGAGTGGCTATATATATATATATATAAATTAACTAAATTAATAACTTTTTTACAACAAAAATTACCCATCACTCAACTTACTTAAGCTGGACTATGACGCCATTTTCTTCTAGAAACAAACTTTGTTGTATTATTTTCACGTCATCACTGTAAAGCTGTTTTGAAACACTCTGTATTGTAAAAATCGCTTTAGAAATAAAGGTGACTTGGCTTCACGTAAGGAGGAACCAACAACACTTCTGTTTATTACCAAGTGTGTGCAGTTACGACTCATGCTGATACTATCAATCCGTTTCTGGGTTATATGAATGTCGTACCCGGGCGGCAGAGGTCCGGTGTTGACGATGCTGGGAATCCTGCTGGAAGCGGGAACTACCCCAAGAGCCGTCCTCCCAGGCTGATCCACTGTGGGGGCGGGGCTAGACTCTGAGGCTCCTCCCCCAGAGGGATTACGAACTGGAGTGTCTGAACGAGACGAGTCGCTGCCGTCAGGAATTGATCCAGTAGAGGAAGCTGCAAAGAGGAGGGGATTTCACCACCTTTTTAATAAATGCAATCTTCCAAAAATAATGAGGCATTAAAAAAAATAAACATTTTACAATAGTTAGAGTTAGATCACATATCTGATCTACAGGTGAAACTCAAAAAATTTGAATATCGTGCAAAAGTTCATGTATTTCAGTAATTCAAATTAAAAGGTGAAACTAATATATTTAGTATGTATAACTATATACATATGCATGATTATACTTTTCAGAGGGCCGACATTTCTGTATTTAAAATCATTTTTTTTATTGATTTCATGTAATATTCTAATTTTCTGAGATTTTGAATTTGGGGTTTTCATAAGCTGTAAGCCATAATCATCAAAATTATAACTTTTGCACGATATTCAAATTTTTCGAGTTTCACCTGTGTAGTTTTGGACACCACTACAAATGGCTGTCCTTTCAAATAACGCCTTATTTGTGGGTATAGGGGTTGATTTCGGATTCAGACGGTGAGTATGTGCAGACGGTCTCACCTGGGGAGGACGTGGGTCTGCGTGGGGTCGGCGGGGGAGGTCGCGAGGGTCGTGGGGGTCTCGGGGCGCGTGACCCTCTTGCTGACCCTGACGGAGAGTCCAATCCATTCACACGACCGTTAGGAGCAGACGGTCGATCCTGACCATCCGAGACCGCCGGGGACGGATCTCTGCTACTGCACACAGAGACACACACACGTTTGAGAATCCAAAAGCAAGTCAAGTCAGCTTTATTTATAGAGCTCATGTAGCTCCGCCCCTTTTCAGCTCTGCGCTCGTTGTCTTTAGTCTTCCGGTCTGTATTATCACAGCGATCCTGCGTATTTATGAATGAACGGCTCGTTTTAAAATGGTCTACTGACATCTGCTTTAAACATTATAATCCTCATGATAACTTTCGTTAACTTTACAATAAGTAAATCCACTTCAAAAGCGAATTACTCCTGGACAGCGATGCCATAGAAATATACAGAGCGACCGCAAAAACTGAAGTTCAATGACATTATTGTAAAGATGCGTGTTTCTCTGCGCAAAAGGTTTATATAGCGCTTTTTACAATACAGATTGTTTTAAAGCAGCTTTACAGAGATAACAGGAAAATAATGCAACAAAGCTTTTTTGTTGTAAAAAAAAGTTATTAATTTAGCTCATTTATATATATATAGCCGCTCTGGAGAAAACAGTGATGTCATCATCCAGCTCAGTTCAGTTCTCATATAATGGTGTCAATGCAGGCAGATCAATAATATTGTTGAATATTCAATTAATGTACGCAATATGATAACCGACTCAACCAATCACAGGTTCCTTGATAATTTTTGGTACAATCAAACTGCCATCAGCACAATAACAACAAAGGAAACACTATGTAGACAATAATTTCTTCATTTACACTAGTTAATTATTGAATGATATAAAAATACCTTCTGCTTGAGTCTTCGTTAAGCTCCAACTCGCCATTTAAAGTACCTGGAAAAAAAATAACATTAGCCATTTGTGGTCTTTTCAGTGTGAAATATTAAAATGGCACTGTTATTGAAAGGAATAGAATGACTGACTCTGGTTGTTGGCTTCGGCCGACTGGAAAAGATCGGGATCCACTTGCAGACCGTCCAAACACACGGACAGATCGCCGATGTTATCGGTCTGGTCATGGTCTGCGCACAACTGCAGCGTCTGCACAACCTCGCAGACTGCACAAAACACACAAATTAATTAAACATTACTTACATGAAAATATATTTATATCTAACAACATTATTGAATGATTTATTATATATATATATATATATATATATATATATATATATATATATATATATATATATATATATATATATATATATATATATATATATATCATACAAATTTTATATTTCAACAATTTTATATATTTTGATAATATATATTTTATATTATCAACATTTTAAATTTAAAATGTAAATGTAATTTTTTTTAATGCAAGTAATACATTAAAATCATTTAATTTTAATGTATTGCATTAAAAAAAATTACATTTACATTTTAAATTTAAATGATTGAATGATTTAAAAATGTAATTTTTATTATTAATAAAAAAATATATATATAACATTTATATTAAATTATATATAATATTAAAATGTAAGCAATTTTTACAATTCTATACGATAAAAAAAATCTACATATAATATAAATTATTCATTACACATGAACAGACTACACAATACATACATGTGTATAACAAAGTTATATATATATATATATATATATATATAAACTTTATATATACACATTAGTCAACATTTGAAGTGGATCAAAGTTATACATGAATTTTGAACAACTTTTTTTCAACTTTCAACTTTTTTGATCTACTTCAAATGTTGACATGCATGTGTGTGTATGTGTGTATACGTATATATATATATATATATATATACATATATATTTAATTGTACAAATTGAAACTCAGCACAGAAACTCACTCTTCATGTCATGTGACTTGAGCGTCTCGCTGACGTCGAGTGTGGCCACGCCCAGCAGAACGTCAGACTTCAGCGTCTGGTGACTCCAAACACGGAAGATCAGCTTGCTGAACGGAGTGACGATCCTGATGGATAAACAACACAGAAATTACAAACCTGGAAAACTACAGATCTACCGAAACACAAGAGAGGAGGAAAACACACAACTTTAATACTAGAGTTCTGACCACACAACCGCTTAACTTGACACTAAAGATGCAGTCACTTCTGACGTCATTCTTAATCACTTCACGTCAGGGGGATAAAGGCATTTAATAGAGAATTGAGGCACATGACAATGTGCTGGGGAAGCCTGTGTTTGCCACACACACACACACACACAGACTTGTTCGAGCTGGTACTGAAAGTAAAGCACACTCACACAGTGAGCGACTGCTTCCACTTGGGCGAGTTTGTGTTGGTGCATTTCTCAGTCTTTTTGGACTGGCCGTCCACAGACACCTCCACGTACGGATTCGGCCCGAACCAGTTCTTCTTGTTGTCCTTGAGTTTGGCAGATATCACTGCAAACAGGGAGAACACAGGGTCAAAATAACACGCCATGATTTATGACGGATTTCTGCAAATGTCTGCAAACACAGGTGACCCTAAACATTAGAAAAGCTGCTGTTATTGAGGAGGAACTAAAGGGGAATAGGCTAACATCTTGATATACATTGTGTTGGAACTATTGGTTTAAAATTAATGTACATAAAATATGCACAAATATGTAAATAAACATGTTTATAGGCCTTTTTTTTACTAAAACTTTTTATTTTTTAATAAAACTTGTTTTAATGTTTTTTTAATGTTTTCAAAGTCTGATAAATTGATAATAAAAAATAAAAAAAGTCCTGATAATTACCAGTAATATATTTTAAAGGCTTAATGTAAAATATTAAAAATAATGTGCAAAAAACACGCACAAATTTGCATATTATAAAGTGACGTAGACTAGAAAATGACTTATCAGACCCTTTTATTTCTAAGCACAAAATGATTAATAAAACATGCATGTAAATAAAAGGGTTTATAACCCTTTAAAAAATTACGGAACTTTTAATTTTAATAGAACTTTATTAAAATCCTTTTTTTGTTATAATGAAACATTTTTTTTTTATTAATAAGTATATCAATTGATAATTTAAAAAAACTAATAATAGTAATATAATTTAAGACAAATTGTAAAATTGCGGGTCCTATTCAGAAGCATGAGATATTATGATCACTGTATGAGATGTCAAGACATTTTTGTGCTGACTGAAACAAACATATTTGGCATTAAAAAGAAACAACATTTCCAAAATAAAATGTTTTTACTTGGCAGTTCCTTTAGATGTTTTCTTGTTCGGTCACAGTCTGCCAAAAATCATCTCATTCATATTGTTCAGTAGTTTAGTGTTTTACGCAATTCAGCAAAACCACAGAAACAATAAAGTCAACGTATTAAAACTATCAGGAAATTTAATAACTTTCTATATTATACAGAAAATAACATTTTTAGTATTGCTTACATTAACTTATTATTAACAGTCATGCACATTTCCTGAACATAGTTTCCTTAGTTTGGAGATCAACAATGAATTCAAGCACAAAAATATATATTTTGGGGCTTTTATTATAGATATTAGAGCCTGGGAAGTGAAAATTAGCATGTACTGTTAGAAGTGAAATATTAGCATGTATTAAAGAGCAAACATACCCATGATCTGCAGCTGTGCTTTCATCGGGAAGCCATTAGTAGGACCTGCTTTAGCGACACTGCAGGCCATGACATAGAGCTACGTTGAGACCTGTGAGCAACACACACATATTATTAATAACGCACTGCGGATTATTCTGGACGAGGAACGCGCACATTTGTGCATTTTTCATATGTGATAAGTGATAAACTTGCTTGGTTGGATATAAAGCATCAGACAAAGCAATATAAAATTCTGCATTTTACTTTGTAAAGTAAGAACGATAACTATAAAGATAATCACAAGCGCGTGCGTGTGCGTGTCTGTCGCTTTAAATGCTCGAGCTGGTGACAGCAGGATGGATTCTGATTGGCTGTCAATGTTTCTATCGTTCATCAGTTGGATAAAATCGTTCTGAAAGTGAGTCCAATCATATCGTGGTTATAGTTGTGGTGTGAACTCTGCTATTCTTTAATAGTGAGAATGATTTTAAGAGCTACAGCTTTATTGTTATCTTTATAGTTATCATACCTTGTTGTGAATGGGCTTTAAGTGTCTTTCACAGATCTGATGCCATGAATCACAAAAAACTACAGCCGATTAATCGACACCGATAACCGATTGCTGGAACAAGTCCACACCGATGTTTTTCCCGGTTGCGTCCCGTGCTTGTGGTGGCAAATTCAGGATCTTTGGTTCAGGCCTCAAAGTCTGGCTCAGGTCTCAGAAGAAATCTTTCAGAGTGGAAGTTTCAGGTCTCAGAAGAATCAACTTTATTGAGCAGATTCATCTGGCCAGTGCTCTAGTCTTATACCTTTTGCTTATCGTTTGGTGTCCAATTAGCGTTCGTACAGTTCTCTTGTTAAGTTGGCTTGTGAAAGCCAACTTACTGAAATCCTATTTAAACTTATTATTAATTATTATTCTTTTTCTTAACCAAAATTTTCTGACTCTAAGTCCTCCTAGAGTTTTAACTCTACAAACTCCAAACTCGGGTCAGACCTTCAGACTGTTCTGACTCGAGTTGCTATATCTTTTCAGACTGATTTGACTTTCAGTTTTCTTAAAAATTAATGTTAAAAACCATAGAAATCCCATTGACTTTCATTGCAACAGTTCAAATTGAGCCAAGGCTACGGTGGCCCAGTAGTGTACAACACAAAAACTCAAATCTAAACTCCATGAAGCCCTAGACTCAATTAAACAACCATTCTATATGTACTAATTAACTTATCTATCTATCTATCTATCTATCTAATAATCTTTCTTTCTAACTAATCTTTTTTCTTTCTAACTAATCTATCTAACTAATTTTTCTTTCTTTCTTTCTAACTAATTTTTCTTTCTTTCTTACTAAGCTATCTTTCTTTCTCTTTCTTTCTTTCTTTCTAACTAATCTATCTATCTTTCTAACTAATCTTTCTTTCTTTTTTAACTAATCTATCCATCTTTCTAACTAATCTTTCTTTCTTTTTTAACTAATCTATCTATCTTTCTTTCTTTCTAACTAATCTTTCTTTCTAACTAATCTTTCTTTTAGTGAAACCAATCTTTCTGTCTATCTAACTAATCTTTCTTTTCTAACTAATCCATCTATCCGACTTCAAACTACTTTAAACTTCTTCAAACTCTCTGGTCCGGCTTTCTCAAGCCAACTCAAAGTTTATCTAATCAAACTTTTTATCTAGTTCTTCTTGCTCCTCCTCGTCACTTCGCCACGATTAGAAACACCTGCATCAATGTCCTATTTTTATTGGTGGCAAGCGTTTTTTTTAAATGCCTGATTTTTGGGTACTTTTCCAGTCTACATTTCACATACTCTTTGACCTGTTTTTCTGTCTTCCCATATACCTTCAGGCCTAGTTTTTTCCTTATCATTACAGCATTTATTTAGACCCATGCATGATACAATTGAAATTCTCCAACATGCTGGAGTGGCTGAGAAGCGTCTGCTCTCTGCTGGCGTATTTAAAACAGACGGTATGTTATACAGTACATTACCGTGTTTTCATATCATTATACAGTACGAGAGCGCCCTCTAGAGGCCAAATAAAACCATCACTGACGCCTAGTGGAGTTTGTTTTGACACGTTTTATGCAGGTCCGACCCAAATGTTTTATGTCATGATTGTTACCATCTATTTGCATTAGTTTGTCGCTTTTATGCATTCGTTATGCAGCAAATTTACATATATAAAGCTAGTGACATGAGAAAGAAAAAACTGCATCGTCATGCAAAATAAAATATAAATTCTAAGACACTTTAAGATCTCTTCATTTTTTGAAGATGATGTGAAGATAAAGTCTCTTCTGCTCACCAAGGCTGCATTTTTCAAAAATAGTCAAAATTGTGAAATGATTGCAATGTGAAACTGCTGTTTTCTATGTGAATATATAAATGTAATTTATTCCTGTGATCAAGGCTGTATTTTCAGCATCATTACTCCAGTCTTCAGTGTCACATGATCCTTCAGAAATCAGGATAATATGATGATTTGCTGCTCAAGAAACATTTATGATTATTATCAATGATAAAAAAAATAGTTGTGCTGATCATATTTTAGTGGAAACATTTGTTTTTATGATTCTTTGATGAATAGAAAGTTCAAAACAACAGTATTTTAGTTATAAACATTGTTACGGTCAATGTAATGCATCATTGATGAATAAAAGTATTAGGCTAATTTCTTTTATTTTTAAAAAAAAACAGACTAAAATTAATTATATAAAAATATGAAAGATATGTCAGACTTTTGACAATTTTCAGTAGACTTATTCAGAAATTATTTAAAAAGGCTTCATTATTTAGAGGGAACCATCATCATTATCACTAGACAGATTCAAATGTTTAATGCAATTAGTACAACAATAAAAAGTTGAAGAAAAGAAAAAAATTGTAAATAAACCAGGTCAGATTGGATGACGGTAAAAAAATATATATATATATGTAATTTTTTCCAAGGAATATATGGCATATCCAAACATGACAAAGGAACTGAAACAAATCAAGCTCACCATATTCCACAATGAAGAAACAAAATCCACAATCACGGCAATATCTTTGGAGAAGTGGAAAAAATTAGATTGTGCTTTCATACACTCGCAATGAAAGTGTTGATGGTTTTCTTTCTGTGTTGTAAAGAGATCCCAGATTACATGCGCCGCTTCTCCTCCGGTTACATCACAGAGCTTCACCCGAGACCAAACCGAGACGCTCACGTGTGTCTCACACAAGATCTGAATAAACTTTCACTCCAGCTGATCTCGGGGTTAATTATTCATCACTGATCGTGTGTCGAGCCTCGATAACAGCTGACGGGCCGAAACACACACGTTTTCAAATCTTAATCTCTAACATGATCCTTTATAGTGAGAATCTGCACTGGAAAAGCAAAGCTGATATTTCCTCTTAAAGGTGAAGTGTGTCGTCTTCTCAACACCAACGCTGTCTGTAATGTTCAGTCACTAGATGTTAATCATTTGTGGGTTTCACTTCAAAGTCACAAAAGTGACTCGACCAATAGCGTGCGTTTGGGGGCGGGGCTACCTGTCAGGAGGAGGAGGAGGGTTTGTTTGTGACGACAAAAAACCACACAGAAGAACCCGAGAGATCTCTGCCACCTAGCAACCATGCAGAACACCCTAGCAACCGCATGGCAATGCAGTTTTTAAGCCAAAAACACACTGTCAGATGGTGATATCACGGTACTTTAACTTACCACATGCCTGTGACTGCCTTTTATAATCAAATCTAGGTTTGCAACTAATGATTATTTTGGTAAAAATTAATCTGTTGATTGTGTGCTGTATTATTCAGGTCATAAAGCCTAATTTTCCGGTAACACTTTACAATAAGGTTCCTGACATCAGTTAACTAGACTTTTACTCTGTAAAGCACATTGGACAACTCTTGTTGTGTTTATTTGTGCTATCGAAAGAAAAAAAACTGTATTAGTTAACAATGAACAATACTTCTACAGCATTTTTTAATCTTAGATAATGTTAATCTCAATATTTTACTACACATTTGTAAGATTAACAGTTTTATCTGTTAACATAAATGCACTGTGAACATTGAAATTCATTGACATACAAAAACACCAACAAAGGTTAATAAATGCTGTAAGACTATTGCTTATTGTTAATTCATGTTAGTTATAATGCATTAACTAATATTTATTTATTTAAATAACATTATTGAATACATTAGATAAATAAATAAATAAATAAAAATAACAAATGCAGTGTAAATTTAAAATGTAAAAATAAATAAAAGTAAATACATACATTGTATTAAAATAATTTGATGAAAAATGTATTTATTAATTAATAAAATACATCTAACTTAAATTAATAAAGAAGCATTAAAATAAATTAAACTTGATTAAAATAAATAAAAATAGGAAATGCCGTGTAAAAATAAATGTGAAATACAAATAAATACTTTTTATTTATTAATTACTTTAATTACTTTTTATTTATATGTATTAAAAGTAATAAATAAATATAAAGTAACTAACTAAATAAATGTATTAAAATAAATACATTTCGATTTAAATAGGCTAAGTAATACAATAAAAACATTTTATTAGAATAACAAAATACATCTAACTTAGGCTATATCTACAAGTTTAAAAAAATGAAATAATGTAATATAATAATAAAAAAATATTGTATTCATTGATATTGTACATTTCTGACTGTGTTATTGTTTTTATACACAAAAATATATATTTTGGGGGTCAGTGACATAAAAGATTGAAAACTCCTGATCTAGGAAGCACTTTGACGTTATTACCATGGTCATATTAATACCATGGCATATATCAAAGTACCATAGTATTACCATGCTGTTTTGGATGACAGTGGTGGCTAATGACATTAAAAACGGTAGTAACTAGGGAGATCCCGCGGTATTTTGCTAATAATAATGGAGGACAGGTGAGCAGCTTCAGGTCAAACCGGTTTAGCTAGGAAATATTTAAATGATCAAATCAGCTGAAACCAAAAACAGCAACAAACTCGAAGCCGACCATCTGACATGAAACATGCCACATGTGTTCATCATACATGACCCGATCATGACTGTAAACAACAAACCCACAGACACATTTCCAGGCACGTCTGACTCTCACTGTCTAACACGAGCTATTTACATGCGATTTAAATAGTCAAAGTGATTAGTTAACCTGTCAACACGACTCAGTGTCACTGTAACGCAATGTACACAGATAAGCACATACACAGACGGTAAACTACGACACGGCCTCGATCAGATGACCGTTTCTTACCTGAATCTGTCTCTGGGTCAGATGTGAGACGTGAAGCCGAACCGATCTGTCCTGAAATAGTTTATTACCGAATCCGTACCAAGCGACTCCGGCGGCTCAGATCAGGAATGAACTTCCGCCATCTTCACGGCAACACGTCATCAAAGACGCTGTCCTGAAACCCGCCCTTCCAATCGATCAAAAGTCCGTTTCGTCCGTTACATCGTTATTTCACCAGGCGGCGCTCGATGGACCGGAGAACCGATTCTCTACTGAGCCTCGTTCAAATATCAGCTTGGTTTTTGTGTTCACTGCAGATGTTTTTATGGGAACGAGTATAATCTTTCAAATCTACTCATTGTACTGATTTAAATATGTCAAAAATATGAAAATTCGCTTAGGATTTCGATATGTAAGACTGTTTTAAAAACTGCCTCATCTAGTAATCATAAACCACAGCGATTGGTTCACGATATGGATTACTGATTAGAAAAGTAACAGTTAAAGCTGCGTTGTGGACAATCTTTTATAACGTTTGCGTTCCTGAATAATGAGGAAACTTTAAAAGACTTTGAATCAGTGAAACAGTTTTTATTTTATTTTATCTAGGCTAGATCAATCGTTCATGATAAAAAAGCCGGGATCTTCGTGCTGTCTGCTAATTATATTTTAAATAGCGCTTTTATTCTCAAACACTGGACAAAAAGTAGGCTATTAAAGTTTTATCCAAAACTTTAATACATTATTAATGATAACAGTCAAACATACAAATTAATTTATTCATTATATACACAAATATATTTAGGTTAGTATGTATATAAAAGTTTGTGTGCATTCTATGTAATAGGCTACTTGCAAAGCATGGTCACACTTAGCGTAGGCCTACTACATATAATTTTAGCAGATACTATCCAAAGTAACAACTGAGGAATAAATTAAGGGCTTTTTACACGTCAACTCTTTGAGTTCACACCCTCCAAATTCTCGTGAAAGCATCATCATACAGAAGCAGCAGATCTTCTCTGAGCTGAACAGATCCTCACATGATCAACCAGAAAGAAAACAGTGGCGATTCCCACCAGACCAGACAGAACCAGTCGAATCAAAGCCTTGGTTCCGCCACAATGATCCAGACAATCTGAAACAGAAGAGACTTATTCATAAACATCTTCTGTCTCATAATATGTCTTTGTTTGTGGAAAAACAGACGCTGCACAGAGGTCACAGACAGGAAGAGAGTTTTGTGGTAAATGAGTTCTCGCACCTTCATGTCGTGTGCAGATCTCTTTCATGAGAAGACGGACGCTCTTGTTGCTCACTGGATTTGCAGTCGTGCAGCTGTAGATCTCTGAATCATTATAATGAAGCTCTAATGGTAAACTGAGGATGATGTTGAGATCAGGATTGCTGGTCTGGCTCATCATTTCACTCCCTTTATACCATGAGATGGACACGTCTCGATCATTTCTCACAGAGCAGAGCACAGAGCAGATTTCCTCTGATGCTCGAGTACCTGGTGGATTGATTTGTATAGGTTACATTTCTCTTTTTTCTGTTAGTATTTATGGCTTTAATGACACCAAAACAAATCCCTGCCCCTTTCGCCTATGATTTAGAGGTCAGGAGAGGGACCTTAAAGACAACTATGAACTGATTTAAAAGACTCACCTGAAGATTGGTCGACAATAACCAGTGAGTTGCACTCAATAGCAGGTACAGAGACAGGTGCTTTAGGACAAGAGGAAACATGTGCATCTTTTAATAAGCCCATTTTGCAGAAACCATATGAGATTCGTTCATTAAAGGGGTAGTTCAGCCAAAAATTAAATTCTGTCATTAATTACTCACCCTCATGTCGTTCCAAACCCGTAAGAATATCGTTTATCTTAGGAACACAAATGAAGATTTTTTTTAATGAAATCTGAGAGCTTTCTGTCCCTCCATTGACAGCTATATGCAACTACTTTGACGCTTCAAAAAGTTCATAAAGAGATCGTAAAACTATCCATATGAATTGAGCAGTTTAGTCCAAATTTCCTGAAGAGACACAATCGCTATGATGAACAGATTTTATTTAGACTTTTATTCACATATTCACAAACAGAAGCTCAACCGAACATGATATGGAATTACGATTGTGTCAATAATAATGAACGTAACTTTATAAAACTGAACGTAACTTTATAAAACTGAACGTAACTTTTTCAGAAACTATCAAAAATATTCCATTACAAAAGAAGAAAAACACAATTAAAATGAAAAAAAATGAACTCAGTCGCACGAATTTAACAGGCTCTTCAAAGATGCTAATTTTTTGTTAATGTTTTTCAAAGATTCGTTTTCGCAAATCGTGGATTCCGAATACATTGCTTTGCAGTTTTTCGTTTGCTGTTTTGAGACAAACCTCTCGTGGGGGTGGGCTTAACAGTGATCTACTCTGATTGGATAGTGAGCTTTTGATGGACAGGTGCTCTCTGACCCGGATGTACAGACGTCACTCATTGGCGCGCATATTGGAAAGCTCTCGCGGTGATTTGTAGTTATGCAATACGTCGTGCTTTGTTGTATTACTTACTAACAATATGTAAATAATATTTGACCTATAATTATATAATTTAATATTATATGCTCATCTTTACAGACTGATCGAAGACGATTATTAGACGATCGAAGGTCTCATATAATATTAAATTATATAATTATGGGTTACATATTGTTAGTAAGTAATACAACAAAGCATGACGTATACATAATTGCATAACTACAAGCTCAAACGTGATGCGTAACAGGAGAATGAACCTCATTGGTTCTTGCAGAAGCTAAAACGTGATGCGTAACAGGAGAATGAACCTCATTGGTTCTTGCAGAAGCTAAAACGTGATGCGTAACACCAGAATGAACCTCATTGGTTCTTGCAGAAGCTAAAACGTGATGCGTAACACCAGAATGAACCTCATTGGTTCTTGCAGAAGCTCAAACCTGATGCGTAACAGGAGAATGAACCTCATTGGTTCTTGCAGAAGCTCAAACCTGATGCGTAACAGGAGAATGAACCTCATTGGTTCTTGCAGAAGCTCAAACGTGATGCGTAACACGAGAATGAACCTCATTGGTTCTTGCAGAAGCTCAAACGTGATGCGTAACACGAGAATGAACCTCATTGGTTCTTGCAGAAGCTCAAACGTGATGCGTAACACGAGAATGAACCTCATTGGTTCTTGCTGAAGCTCAAACGTGATGCGTAACACGAGAATGAACCTCATTGGCTCTTGCAGAAGCTCAAACGTGATGCGTAACACGAGAATGAACCTCATTGGGTCTTGCAGAAGCTCAAACATGATGCGTAACACGAGAATGAACCTCATTGGGTCTTGCAGAAGCTCAAACATGATGCGTAACACGAGAATGAACCTCATTGGCTCTTGCAGAAGCTCAAACGTGATGTGTAACACGAGAATGAACCTCATTGGTTCTTGCTGAAGCTCAAACGTGATGCGTAACACAAGAATGAACCTCAGTGGTTCTTGCTGAAGCTCAAACGTGATGCGTAACACGAGAATGAACCTCATTGGCTCTTGCAGAAGCTCAAACGTGATGCGTAACACGAGAATGAACCTCAGTGGTTCTTGCAGAAGCTCAAACGTGATGCGTAACACGAGAATGAACCTCATTGGCTCTTGCAGAAGCTCAAACGTGATGCGTAACACGAGAATGAACATCATTGGCTCTTGCAGAAGCTAAAACGTGATGTGTAACACGAGAATGAACCTCATTGGTTCTTGCTGAAGCTCAAACGTGATGCGTAACACGAGAATGAACCTCATTGGCTCTTGCAGAAGCTCAAACGTGATGCGTAACACGAGAATGAACATCATTGGCGCTTGCAGAAGCTAAAACGTGATGCGTAACACGAGAATAAACCTCATTGGTTCTTGCAGAAGCTAAAACGTGATGCGTAACACGAGAATGAACCTCATTGGTTCTTGCAGAAGCTCAAACGTGATGCGTAACACGAGAATGAACCTCATTGGTTCTTGCTGAAGCACAAACGTGATGCGTAACACGAGAATGAACCTCATTGGTTCTTGCTGAAGCTCAAACGTGATGCGTAACACGAGAATGAACCTCATTGGTTCTTGCTGAAGCTCAAACGTGATGCGTAACACGAGAATGAACCTCATTGGCTCTTGCAGAAGCTCAAACGTGATGCGTAACATGAGAATGAACCTCATTGGTTCTTGCAGAAGCTCAAACGTGATGCGTAACACGAGAATGAACCTCATTGGTTCTTGCAGAAGCTCAAAAGTGATGCGTAACACGAGAATGAACCTCATTGGTTCTTGCAGAAGCTCAAACGTGATGCGTAACACGAGAATGAACCTCATTGGTTCTTGCTGAAGCTCAAACGTGATGCGTAACACGAGAATGAACCTCATTGGTTCTTGCAGAAGCTCAAACGTGATGCGTAACACGAGAATGAACCTCATCGGTTCTTGCTGAAGCTCAAACCTGATGCGTAACACGAGAATGAACCTCATTGGTTCTTGCAGAAGCTCAAACGTGATGCGTAACATGAGAATGAACCTCATTTGTTCTTGCACGTCAAGCGAACATGCTTGAGATTCTGTTTGTCATAACTGATGTGTGAGATGAAGAATGTTTATATGTGAATAAAAGCCAAAAATAAATCTGAACCGTTCATCATATAAAGTGATCGAGTCTCTTCAGAAAATTTGGACTAAACCGCTCAATTCATACCGATTAGTTTTACGATCTCTTTATAAACTTTGAGCATCAAAGTGGTAGTTGCATAGCTGTCAATGGAGGGACAGAAATCTCAGATTTCATCAAAAAGATCTTCATTTGTGTTGCGAAGATGAACGAAAGTCTCACAGGTTTGGAACGACATGAGGGTGAGTAATAAATGACAGAATTTTCACTTTTGGGTGAACTAACCTAAGTGATTTCCTTTATCCACAACAAATGATAATAATGTAATGTGTAATGTATAATAATGTGCAGCAGCTGCAACTTACCATACACATTAACTTTGAACTTCGTCTCAGAGATAAATAACTTCATGGTGAGAGATACTTTATAAAGTCCAGAATCACAGGTACTGATATTACAGATGGTCAGGGATCCACTCTCTTGATCTAGATGCAATCTGCCAGAAAGTCCCTGTTCAAAATATGTAATTGTTCCCTTATTCATCTGTGCTATACGGTTGGTAAGATGTTCTCCTTTAAAAAACCACACCGTCTCAGTGTCTTTCTCCAGTTGAGCTTCTGTATGTAGAGTCAGAAAGTCTCCCTCCATCACTGTCTTTACCGCATCCCCATTCACGAGACCTGAAACAATATGAAAATGCATTACATGGGTTATATGCTGTTGGATTGGGTTTGTAATCATTTGTTTATTATTCTTCAGAAAGCAAGACCAATACAATTCCAATTGCTAAATGATTAGCATGAAATTAGGTGAACTAAATAACATTTTTCTGGAACAAAGGGTTAAAAAGTGACTTTTTGAACTGGTGGTGGCGCTATAGAGTTGGTCCTTGAGACTCCAAAATTGGTCAGATTACTATTGATGAACATCACTACAAGTGTACCAAATGTCATTTTCCTATGCCATTGATAGGGCTGCCATAGACTCCCATTGGGGAGGAATGATAATAATAAAACTAACAATTACAAAACCATCACTTCTGACAACTTTCTACAGCAGATACAGATATTCCCAGTTGAAATGGCAAGTAATTTGAAAAGATTTGTGTAATTTTAACTGTAAAAAATTCTAAAAACACCATTAAAAGTAGTAAATTAGTAAGTTTCCATTCTATATACAGGGGAAAAAAGATCTAACCAGAAGTTCCATGTTATTTTTACAGTAAAATACTGTTTTAGAAGATATGCTTTGAGAAGTTTGTTATATCTTCTGTTGTTTAATGAATGTTTATTGCATTATTTTAGTGTTGTGTGTCACCATGATCGTGTTTTGTGTTTGCGTGAAAAACTCTGTGCACCTTCTAGTGTAATTCAGCTTGTGGAAATGCTTCTTGTGATGAACTTTTACATGATTCTTCATCCTCTTTTACCAGAATTGTGGTGGTTGTCAGAATGTTAAAGGTATAAAAATAGATTTTAGTAGCAGCAGTGTGGGTTGGTATAAAAATAGATTTTAGTAGCAGCAGTGTGGGTTGTTGGTTTAAATTACAAATGTCTTGTTTGTAAATTACAGTTTTATACTGTAAAATAAATGGGTTGTCTGAAAATGTTTACATTTTTACTGTATTATTTACAGAATTATTCTGGCAACCACCACTACCAGTGATTTTTAAAAGTGAGTATTTGAAACTGGAGGATACATCTGTTCATTTGTACTTGCTTTCATTTTATTTGTGTCAGTGTGTGAAAACCACAAATTCTCAAGTTGTTGTTTATACATCAGAATCTTATTTAACAAGTTCCCCTCTCTTAATATTGCATTCTCAGCTTTGATATGTTAATACATTATATTTAAATAATTATTTTTATCCAAAGTGACTTACAAATGAGGAACATCACTTGCTGTCATAAACTATAAAAGGTATAAATATAATAAATTTTGACATGTATCCTTACCAATACAAGTCAATTTTCTAAGACAGTATCTGCCAAGAAAAACTATATTATCGCCTCATAATTTGCTAGGGGGAAAAACTGTAAAAGCAGGATAAAATACACTTAAAAGCAACTTTAAAGTATATGACCAAACCATCCAGATGCAATTTCCAGACACACACACATTTAATATATGTACATGTGTGCCATATAAGGATTAAAAGATTGCAGTGTTTTACGGATTGTTCTACTTCTGTCTTGCAGATGATTTCACTTCCTTGATTGTTTTCTTTGTAGATGAGTTCCCTATCAAGGCTACGGAACTCGACATTACGGATGTCGTATATGGGAACTCCTCTCATCCTTCACTTCCGCTGAAATCTTATAGGCTAACGCCAGCAGAGCTGGCCAATTGACGCAAATATGCAAATACTGAACTTCGTAGCAGTATAAAGCAAGTGCAGCGTCAATTCCCTTTAGAATCTCTCTCTTCACGCTTAAATCGTGTGCTAGAAAGCTGATACTACAACTTGAATTACTTCGCCGTCGTTGAAGTTGCGCCGAGATACTTGCACTGTCTCCTGCATCCGATGGCAACTAACTGCAACTTGTGCGTGGGCCACATCTTGCCCCCCGACACGCACCTGTTCTGCGTCGCGTGTTTGGGGCTGGCCCATGCCGAGTCAGCCCTCACGGACGGAGGGTCCTGCGACCACTGCGCGGACATGTCTCTTCGAGCTCTCAAAGCCAGGAGGGATGAGGCTTGCGCAGCAGCGGGGATTGGGCCCACCGCCGCCACTGAGCCGCTGGTAGCCCCCCCCAACCGCGGAGTCGAGGTTCGTCCCCCGGTGAGCTTTCCCGACCCCACCTTTCAGCCCCCTCGCGAGGTCGCTGACTTCGTTTCCTTCGGGGCGAGTGAGGAAGACGACTCCATGTCTCTGTCTGCCTCCGAGAACGACTGGGGTGCGGAGCAGGCCGCATCACGGACGGCCGCGGAGCAAGAGACCCCGGCGGACCTGCAGGACGAGCTTTTCCGCATCCTCTCGAAAGCCGTCGAGGAACTGGACCTGTCGTGGAAGGCTCCCGACGAACCTTCAAAGAGCAAACTGGATAAGTGGTTCCTCCAATCGAGCCGCCGTCAGGCCGCTTCGAAAAGAGGAACACCGTTTTTCCTGACGTGCATGAGCACGTGGTGAAGTCGTGGGTGGCCCCGCAATCGGCGCGCACCCTCACTTCCACCCAAGCCATGTTTGCCCCCGTGGACGAGGCGGGGGACCACGGCTACCTCCGCATCCCCCCCGTCGAGGAGACCGTCGCCGCGCACCTCTGCCCGTCGGCTCCCGCCCTGGGCTCGGACCGCAGCCTGCCGTCCCGAGCCTGTAGATTTACGGCCCACCAAGCTAACAAGGCCTATGGTGCCGCGGGGGAGGCGGTTTCTGCGTTGCATGCCATGGCCGTTCTCCAAGTGCTGCAGGCTAAGCAACTCAAGTCTCTGGATGACGCCGCCTCTATCGACGCTGACGCCATCCGAGATCTCCGTTCGGCCACGGACCTCGCGCTCCTGGCCACGAAGCGTTCGCCCCAAGCAATTGGCCGTTCGATGGGGTTCCTGGTGGTCCTCCACAGACACCTGTGGCTCACCCTGTCGGACGTACAGGAGGCCGATAGGAAGACGCTGCTGAACGCACCGATCTCCCCTGCAGGCCTGTTCGGAGACGCCGTGGAGAAAGTCACTGAGCGTTACTCCGAGACGCAGAAGAAAGCGAAAGCCATGAGCCACGTGATTCCTCGGAGGGCGCCGCCGCCGCCGCAGCAGCCGCAGCCTCGCTCTCGTTCGTCTTCCGCCTCGGGCCGCCAACCTCAGGCCGCGGCTAGAAGACAGTCAGCGCCCCGCCCGGGACCGGATGCCCGTAGAGGCCGTAGCGGCCAGTGGCATGGAGCGGGCGGCAAGAGGACGCAGAGGAGCCCGCGCAGAAAGCCCACCGCGTCCCCTGCGAGGCCTAAGCAGTCGTCCTGACCGCTCGGGCAAGAGGAGAAGAGAGCGCCAGGTCGGCCCCGCGTCCAAGCGGCGCGCTCTAATGCACTTGGTCCCTCGGCGTTCTGCGAGCGACCCGTGCAGTTGTTTTGTGAATGTTGTTTCTTGTTCAGAAATAAAGCAGATCACTACTTCACAAACAGAGCTTTTTTCTCCTCTTGCACCACACACTGTGTTACCCCGCCCTGCCTTCGAGCAGCGCAGAGTCACGGTCAATAAATATTCCCAGCCCTCACATAGCGGCGATGACCGCAGCGGCGATGACCGCAGGTTTAGATCAGCCCACGCTCAGTCGTTTTCAGGCAGCGTGGGAGGCTATTCCGGGCATTTCGCCGTGGGTGTTGAATATAATTCGGCGCGGATACACACTTCAGTTCAAACGCAGACCACCCCCGCTTCCGCGGCGTAATTCAGTCATTAACTTTGCCCCAAAACGCCCACGTGCTGAGGCAAGAAGTGTGCAGCTTGCTCGAAAAGAAGGCTATAGAACCAGTTCCCCCGAAAGAGTGGGAGGACGGATTCTACAGCCGCTACTTCGTTGTACCGAAGAAAGGAGGGGGTCTCCGCCCCATTTTGGATCTGAGACCGGTCAACAGAGCGCTTCACAAGCGCGCCTTCAGGATGACTACTCTGAAGCAAATCCTGGCGCAAATTCGCCCCGGGGATTGGTTCGCTTCAGTGGATTTAAAGGACGCTTACTTTCATATCCAGATAGTAAAGCGTCACAGGCGATTCCTGAGGTTTGCGTTCGAAAATTCGGTGTACCAATATACGGTGCTCCCGTTTGGACTAGCCCTAGCCCCCCGAACATTTTCGAAATGCGTGGACGCGGCACTTTCACCCCTCAGATCGAGCGGGATGCGCGTCTTGAACTATCTGGATGACTGGCTGGTTCTCGCGCAGTCGAGAGAAACGCTGGTCAGCCATGTGGAAGCCCTCCTTCGACACCTGGGGAGGCTCGGTTTGAGGGTGAACGTCCAGAAAAGTGTGCTCACACCGAGCCAGACTACAATATTCCTGGGAGTGTGCTTGGATTCAGTGAGAATGAGAGCGCGCCTTTCCCCCGAGCGAGCGGAGACTCTGAGCTCCTCTCTCGGTCTCTTCAAACCTGGCAGACTCGTCCCACTGAAAGAGTTTCAAAGGCTACTGGGACGGATGGCAGCGGCTTCTTCGGTGTGTCACCTGGGGCTGCTGCATATGAGACCGCTGCAACACTGGCTGAAAGCGCACGTCCGCCCGAGCGAGTGGTTTTCTGGCCACAAGCGCATTATGATCACCCGCGGAATCTCTTCAGCTCAGGCGTCCCTATGGGCATAGTGACGCGGCGCGTGGAGGTCCTGACGGACGCTTCGTCCACCGGATGGGGAGCCGTCTGCTTGGGAAAGCCCGCCTCGGGTCGGTGGTTAGGGAAGCAGATGGAGTGGCACATAAATCGTTTGGAACTAGAAGCGGTCTCTCTAGCTCTAAAAGCCTTCCGGTCTCAGCTGAAGCATCAGCATGTGTTGATTCGGACCGACAACACTTCTGTGGTCTCGTACATAAATCGCCAAGGCGGGGTACATTCCAGAGCCCTTTTCAGGCAGGCGGAATCCTTTCTGCTGTGGGCGGACCGATTTTTCCTCTCGCTGAGAGCGGCGCACATCCCCGGCGTTCTGAATCGCGGGGCGGATATGCTCTTGAGAAGCGGGATTCCCCAAGCGGAGTGGAGGCTTCACCCCGGGACGGTTCAGCTGATATGGAATCGTTTCGGCAGAGCGGAGGTCGACCTCTTTGCGACGAGCGAGAATGCGCATTGTCAGATGTTCTTCTCGCTGTCTCTTTCCCCCCGGGAGGTAAACGCGCTGACCGCGCGATGGCCGAAAGTCCGCCTCTATGCTTTTCCTCCGGTGAAAATTTTGCCCATGGTGTTGTGCAAAATCAGGGAGGAGAAGGCGGCGGTCACTCTGGTAGCCCCGAACTGGCCGAATCAGCCCTGGTTCGCGGATCTGGTAGAGTTACTGGCAGGACAGCCATGGGAGATTCCGCTCAGGAAGGACCTTCTGTCTCAGGCGAGCGGAACGATCTGGCATCCCAACCCCGGGCTGTGGAACCTCCATGTGTGGCCGCTGCAGGGTCGCTGAGCGGGCGGGACACGCTGCACGGGCGTGTTTTGAATACCATCGCGGAGGCGCGAGCTCCGTCCACCAGGCGCCTGTATGCTTTGAAGTGGGGTGTGTTCTCGAAATGGTGTCAGAATGTCGGTATAGACCCAGCGAACTGCTCTGTGTCGGTTATTCAACGCTTCCTTCAGTACAGGATGGACGAAGGGAGCCTACCATCCACTCTGAAGGTATATGTGGCCGCTATTGCCGCGTTTCACCCCCCTGTTGACGGGCAGTCCATCGGTAGACATGCGTCGGTGACACGGTTCCTCAAGGGAGCTAGGAGATTATGCCCTGCACGGCCGCCTTCGGTGCCGCCGTGGGATTTAACGTTGGTCTTGGACGCTTTGTCGCGACCGCCTTTCGAGCCCTTAGCTTCGATTGCCATTAAGGAGCTATCGGTTAAGACGGCACTGCTTCTCGCTCTCGCCTCGGCGAAGCGAGTTGGGGATTTACAGGCTTTCTCGGTAAGTGAAGATTGTATTCGCTTTGGACCGGGAAACTGCAATGTAATTCTCAGGCCGAGGCCGGGTTACGTTCCTAAGTCGCTCAATACCCCGTTCAGAGCGCAGATTGTTTCTCTGCCTGCCCTGTCCACGGAGCCATCAACCTCTCAGGATTCGGTTGCTCAGAGTACTATTTGCCCAGTCAGAGCGCTCAGGGAATACATTTCTCGCTCGGCAGCTTTTCGACAATCGGACCAGCTGTTTGTGTGCTTTGGTGGGTGCAACAAGGGACGGGGTGTCTCTAAACAGAGGCTTGCTCACTGGATTGTGGACGCTATTGTTTTGGCTTATGATTGCCTAGGGCAGGAATGCCCCCTTAACGTCAAGGCCCATTCGACTAGAGCGATTGCCTCCTCGTGGGCTTGGACTAAGGGTATGTCTATTCAGGATTTATGTCTTGCGGCTGGCTGGTCTTCTCAGAACACGTTTGCCAGGTTTTACAAGTTGGATTTGCCCTCCGTAGCGTCTCGAGTGCTTTCGGTGAGTTGATTGCACACACAGCACTGGATAGAGCTGCTCTGCGCTTTGCTTATGAGTTGTTCTGTGTGCTATTTGTGTATTTGTACTGTTGTCACCGCTATGCGTTGACCTTCTCTTACTGTGGTTATTGCCCTGTTTCTCGACAGTGCAAACTTCCCCCTATTTATACTGCTCGGGATATGCAAATTCTGGCAGTGTTTGTGAGCTTGTGATTGGTCCCCTCGGGCCAATCAGAGGTTAGAGGTTCGCTATTGGTCAATCTCGGCCTATCAGACGCTTGCATACTGGGGAGGGGCGGTTTTGGTATTGGGTCTGTTGTCAGTGGTTGTTTGCTGCCACGGCGGGATTCTATACAGTTCCCATATACGACATCCGTAATGTCGAGTTCCGTAGCCTTGATAGGGAACGTCTCCGGTTACTTTCGTAACCTCGGTTCCCTGAAAGGCAAGGAACGAGACATTACGCTCGCCGCCGTGTTCGCTATTGATTTAGCGTTTTTTGTTCGATTCTGAAGGGAATTGACGCTGCACTTGCTTTATACTGCTACGAAGTTCAGTATTTGCATATTTGCGTCAATTGGCCAGCTCCGCTGGCGTTAGCCTATAAGATTTCAGCGGAAGTGAAGGATGAGAGGAGTTCCCATATACGACATCCGTAATGTCTCGTTCCTTGCCTTTCAGGGAACCCGAGGTTACGAAAGTAACCGGAGACGTTTTCGTTTTTATTGCGTCAAAAAAATTAATATGTCAAAGCGTCCCAAATTATGTGGTGCCCAGGGGAGGAAAAAAAGAAAAGAAGAGCAAAAACGCGACAAAGACAAAGGTATGTTACAGTAAAGATGTTGTTAATGATATTATTTTGATGTTACAGAACGATGATCAATAATACCATTAGTCATTAGCATACATGGTTAGCTAATCTATAAATAACCAGCGCTATCTGCTAGTTCTAACCAAAATATTAACAGTCAATGGTTCTAACAGATAAGCCTAGCGCTATTATTATGGAAAATAGTAATATGAGTACCTTCCTCGGATAAATGTGTAAATATTATATCTAATTAGCAGGTGTATTAATGTTAATTTGGTAACACTTTACAATAAGGTTCATTAGTTAACACTAGTTAATGTATAACTAACATGAACCAACCATTAGCAATCCATGTGTTACTGTATTTGTTAATCTTTGTTAATGTTAGCTAATATAAATACAGCTGTTCATGGTTTGTTCATGTTAGTTCACAGTGCATTAACTAATGTTTACAAGATTTTAATAAAGTATTAGTAAATGTTGAAATTAACATGAACAAAGATTAATAAATTCTGTATACGTGCAGTTCATTATTAGTTCATGTTAACTAACGACCCTTATTGTAAAGTGTTACAGTTAATTTCATTGACATCATTATCTCACGTTTTCCCAGCTTGTAATAATCAATCAAAATACCATTAATAATCATAATAATAATTCCATAGTTGTAACGCCAGCTGTTAACTGTGTTACAGCTCATATTGTCTATAAAGTGTGTTTATCATGTTAAAATTTACACCTGTGGCTGTGTTAAAGTGCACATCATTAATGTTAGAGCATAACTTAGCATTCCCACATGCAATATTATACTGCAGTTTACTGATTCTTTTGCATTCTTTTGCATAGATAAGATAAGATAAGATATTAATGTCTTATTTTGCACAGTGCCGTATTTCTATTGTATTTAAGTTGATGTCACTTGTTTACACTTTTCATTTCAGGAGTATTAAAATGTAATACTTTATATAAGCTATCCATATTGTATTTCATATGTTGAGTTCATTTTTTTTTTTTTTTTATTATTATTATTATTAGTATTGTGAATGTGCAATTGTTTTAGTTAAATAAAAGAATGTCTAAAACAAAGCTATTAAGTTTCTTGTGAGTATATGTACACTAACAGTGCAAGTACTGTACTGCGATGCAAGGGGGCGCCACTTAAAATCTTGCCTAGGGCACCAAATTGGTTAGGGCCGGGCCTGTGTAAGCCCAAACTTAAACATCTGCACTTTTGCTATAAAAAAAAATGCAAAGATGTGGCTACCCTGTAATGTTTAGAAAGCCAATACAGTATGTAGCCTATTGGTACACAATTATTACAAAAAGGTACACAGTATTTGTTCTCACTAAATTGCTCCAAAAATTGTGATTATTGTATCATAATATTAGAATAAGTATCCCATTGTTCTATAATACGTAGGCCAACGGTATAAATATATTCTTCTAATTCACTTGACTGTTACCCCTTTATTCCCAAAACTTTACATATTGTTCCCTTATACTTACATGCAAGTACTTTACTATTACAGAAAGTTACACTGTAAATTAGGTAACTTCTTGAGTCATGTAATCAAATTACTTTTTTCAAGTAAAGTAGCATTTTACTTTGTAAATTTACAACAACATATCTGAGTTACTTTTTGAAATTAGTCACTTAAGTTAGGCTACTTTGTTTTCTCATTTATTGACAGACAGCTCTCCTGTCCCCATGTAGACAAATATCGTAAGTGCAGAGATGATGTGTGAAAATGATGGTTATTGTAGTTCTAATGTGCATTTACTCATCCAACTTGCAGAAAAATAGATTCAGTATTCCTCAAAAAGAATAAAATAATTTAAATGCAAAATCAGAATAATATGCAAACCTCCAATAATTAAATAGGCCTATGTTGAATAAAACAAATATTTGTATGCATTTAATCTTACTTTATTGACCAATAAACTTCCTGCTGACCTTCAATGACTCCGTTAAACCACTGAAAAGACTTTAGATTTTTTTGTTTTTATTGGTGAAGTAAGTGTTAAACTTTCTTCACCTGCATTATCCAGAACAGCTGAATGGTTTGCTTGAGCTGCGCTCTCTATACTGTACAGATGTGAATTTGCATTTCCTACAGCCTTATTATTTCAATTTTGGTGTGAAAGGGCCTTTACATTTGCTTAACTAGAACTTTTGGTAACGCTTTAGATTACAGCCCGGAAAGTACTGCGTAATTAAAGCGATTTTACAGCGTAACCTTTGGTAATTATAGTGTAACGTACTTAAAATATAAGGGAACAATATTTTAAGTTTGGGGAATAAAGGGGTAACAACCAGGAGAATTAAAAATTATTTATACTGTAAGTATTATAGAACTAAGGGGTAATTATTCTACTATTATGATACAACAATCTTACATTTGGGAGCAATTTAGCAAGAACATACACCTTTTTGAAATAATGGTGAACCAGTACATACTGTAGGCTATATAGCCTTTTTAAAAATTATGATTATGCATTTATAAAGTAATCTTTTTAACAAAAGTGCACTGAAAACAAAAACTATTGTTAAACTATTGCTTAAATAATGGGGAAAGATACTCTTGTTTGGTGCTTGTTACCCTCTTGTTCCATGTAGTTACAGGGTAAGTACAATAAAAATGCACACACACAATCTTATATCACTGACTCGGAAACCTTTATTTATTATACAAGCACCACTTACCCTGTAACCACATCAAACAAGATATATTTCCCAGTATTTAAAAAAATTGCAATAGTCTTAGCTTTTCTTGCCTTGAAACATGTTAGCCCAAAACTTAAACATCTGCACTTTTACTATAAAAAAAGAAAATAAAAAAATGTGTATAAATGCATAGATATGTACCCTGTCATTTTTAAAAAGGCTATATACAGTCTGTATTGGTACACAATTATTACAAAAAGGTACGCAGTGTATGTTCTTGCTAAATTGCTCCCAAAAGATTGTTGTATCATAATAGTAGAATAAGTACACCTTATAATACTTACAGTATGAATATGTTTTTAATTCTCCTGGTTGTTACCCCTTTATTCCCCAAACTTTACATATTCCCTTATGCTTACATGAAAGTACTTTATAGGTACGCGATAATTACAGAAAGTTACACTGTAAATTCCTCTTAATTACACATTACTTTCCGGGCTGTAATCTAAAGCGTTAATAACTATTTTGTTATTTAAAAAAAAAAAGCATGCACTGTCCAAGTGAGAAAAAGTAATGCAAAAGTAACATAACTTTTCTTTAAAAGTAACTAGTTACTTTTTAAGGGATATTAATATTAATGCAATATTACCCCCAACACTGCTCAATACATCAAAATGTGTTTTACACTAAAAGCAGCACACATCACCATCAGGTGCTCCAGCACCCCTAAGAAAGACCAAAGCACCCCGATAGCACCCCCAAAAATAATATCTGGAAGCAATTATATTTAGGCTGTATTCTATGGAATCCCTGAACTGCATGGTGAAAAAAAGAAAGCTTATCTTGCTATTTCGACATAATATCTCATTATTTTGACATAATAAATCTTATTGCGACATAATATCTCGCTATTTAGACATAAATCGTTATTTCGACATAATATCTAGTTATTTCGACATAATAACTCATTATTTCGACATAATAAGGGGACATTCTAATCTGCATTATTGGTTTTCGGATGACAATGCTTAATTATGTGTAATTAGATGCGTTGTGTTCATATTCTGGGCTCATCTGATTTTGCACAGTATAGCCTATTTTATTATGATTTTAGTATCATAATGATTAATATATGAACGCACAATTATCCAAGAACTTGTTAAATGTTGCAGATGTGTTTTACTATGCACAAACAAATGCCTTTCAACTTATATGTGCAACTTTCAGAATTAAATGAATGTGCAGCATTTTGTACAAATAGAGAGTCTGTAGGCCTACGTGTTGTAGCCATTAAATAAGCGCATTTAGTTTAATATTTGTTCAAATATTATAATGTTATTTTTTCCATCTATGTTGATTATGAGAAGTGAACAGCATGAGTATGCCTAATATATCGGGAGACATGGTCAGTTTTTTTGTCCACTTCATTAAGTTTTGTTTTGAAAGCCTTTCTTTAAAGTGAATTTCGTTTTGCATAAATTGTATCTTAATATTAATACATTTTCCATCAACCAATTGCCTGGATATAATTAATAAGAAGCAAATATAGCAGACAATATAATCATGACATGGAGGCGCCGGCGCGTCACTTGTTGCATTGCACGTGATCTGGAGCCATCTCATCATAAATTAACCGAAACTCATGAATTAACGAAAAATCCCTGACACTTCCTGTGACATCTGTGTCATGTGAGAGATCCTTTTCCTGTCTCCGACATTTGAAAAAATATTTTTTATTTTATTTATCAGAACATCACAGTGATTAGTCATGTTCCTCCATTCACTAACACCTGTCAGTTTAAAGTCAGCCCAGATGAAGAATAGGAAAGACAGCGCAAACAAACTGGTTCCACGAGTCTTATATAGATATTTCCTCTCAGTTAAGCACACTCTTCACATGTCAAAGAACGACTGATAACAGGGAAAAGAAAACACTGAAACACACATTAAAACAACAGTCAGTAGTAGCGCAGTCATCTTCCTCTTTGCGCAAGCATTCGCACTTTCTATTAAAAAACATATTGCCCTGAAGAACCATTTATATGCTGAAAAGGTTCTTTGTGTTACAGTTTGGGGTTCTTTATAACCACATTTTTGGTTTCAAATTAGTGATGAGAGAAAGAAAGCTTTTCAAAGCTTCGAATCAATTGCTTTGTTAAATGATTCACTCTTTCGAAGTGTTGGAAACGCCACACGCTGGCGACCCCTGCTGGCCAGAAGAGTGTAATGCAGCAAAAACTCGGGTCAAACATGCATAAAAACACCTTTTACAAACCTAAAGCAAATGGTTTATTGAAAGTAAAATCTGTCAATTGCAATTCACTAATAATCTAATGAGATTAAATATCGAGTGTCTGTATAATTATGTTCTTTTATTTTCAGGGCTTGTTCCATGGATGGCTCAGCTTAACAGGCCAATAAGAGACTATTAACTACTATTATTATCTTTTGAATTGCGATGCTTATACTGGTCTTCATTTGTACATGCACAGCGTAATTATTTATGTTGGTTGTTGGTTGTTTCAACCAATTTTCAAGCCCAGCCTGCTGTAATTCGGTAATGAATTGCTACCACCTTTATAGCAACTTTTATTTAATTACATTTTTGGGATATACTAACCTTTCATTATGTGACGTGTTGGCTGTACTTAATTTGTATCAGAGCCCATCTCTCAGATACTCATTTACTGCGAGGAAACTTTCTATTGTAACTAGTTTAATGATTGTTCTTCAAAAGTATTATAATATGCAAGGTATTATTCAGTAGTCTTAAAATAGCTGAAAAAGTACTTGGGTGTGTGTTTTATTTTATATTTACCGTTCAATAATGCAATCGCTGCTGTCTGTCCCATAGAAGCTAGCGTATGTTTTGGAACCACGTGACACACATAGCGGCGACATCAAGGAGTGTCGTAACTCTTTCTCTCTATGGCTCTGGTAAAACCATGGGTAAAAACCATAGACATAATAAATATACAGACACCCTATTGGCTGATGGAGCGTACGTCAACGGCGCCGCCATATTAAGGAGGGCAACTTGCCCATACCTCTCATTATGGGAATTGAGAGAAATGGCTGTTTCATGCGCTGCTTGGGGCTGTACAAGTCGCCACACAATTGAAAACAAGTCTCGGGGAATTACCTTTCACAAACAAGACTGAACATTTTTGTCTGGTTGTATTTGGTAATTATATAATTAGTAATAGTAACGTACACCACGTGCAAACCACTGAAATCGGCTGATAAATGTAAACGTTATTCTTGTTTTTATCCAGGAAAACCGCAGCTCACCCGTTTACTTGCATTTGTTCACAGCGCAGTCTTGCCCTCCGCAAAATGGCGGACACGTTGACGTATCGCAGCAACGCTCCAAAGCGGCCAATAGGGCGTCTATGTATTTATTATGTCTATGGGTAAAACCATAGAGTTAAAACCACAGTTCAATGTTAGTGAATATGCATGATTCATGGGTTCACAGAGATCATCGCCCCCCAACGGTCAACCATTGTAATTTCGAAACAGTGACATAAAGGCTGTTTCTCAATATACGTTCTTCAGCGATTTGCATCCTTGGGTGCTTCCCATTTCTTGTTTGTGCATGTGAAATTGGCTACGCATGTGTGAATCATGTTTTTGCGTTAATTATTAATGAGATCTTGCTCCATACTTTCTGTTGCCTTTTCTTCAGTAACGCTAACACTCCCTCATTTCCTTAGGCTACTCATCACTATGGCTTACATCAATCAAAAAAATAAATAAATACACTGTCAATGAGTCCAGTGTTCTTTAAAAATTCAAACATAATTTTTTATTAGGCTACTCTATGATCGGAAGCCTTAGACAAAATATATCTAAAGATAAACCTTTCCCCACTGTCCTCTATTTTCCTTTTAATTAAAAACCTTTCTCTATTAAATTTCCTACACATCATAAAGACATGTTCCACTGTTTCTGGCACATTACAAATCTCGCAATTTCCTGACTTATGTTTTTCTATTAGCTGCAAAGTTTTGTTTAGTCCAGTGTGCCCTATTCCCATTCTTGTAAAAATTCCCTCTTCTCTACGACCTTGACCAACCTCAGGATTTATAATGTAAAAACCCCTCCCTTTATCTCCCTTATCCCATTTATCTTGCCACAACTTTTTAACATGTTTTTTAATCATTGACTTAGCTTCTGATTTTGATATTTTACACAGAATAGACACATTTGTCGCTTTCAAAAGCCTGTTTAGCAAACTTGTCAACTCATTACCAACCAGCCTAAATTCTGCCCGACAAACTAATTTTACAGGCAAGTCTAAATTTACGGATGGTAATTTCAAAACACTGCTTCATGAAGCTTCGAAACCTTTACGAATATTTTGTCCCGAATGTTTCGGATCGTAGCAAACTACCAGAGTCACGTGATTTCAGCTTCATAACGAAACCTTTCAATGATTCACCGCTGCGATGATCTCTGTCAACCCATGAATCACTGAACAAATGAACAAGTGTTTGTGGGTTTTACCTGATCTCTGTTCATTTTTATACATTTGTAGACTTTTTAATTAGACATTAGTATAATTCAAATTAATAATTATAGTTAGGCCTAATGGTCTCTTATTGGCATGTTTAGCTGAACCATTAATAAAACAAACCCTGCCAATTGATAAAAGAATAGACACTTGATAATATTATTAGATGATTAGATAATTGCATTTGACAGGTTTTACTTTCAATAAAAAAAGAAAAAGAAAATTTGTTTTTTCACAATTACACTCAACACCGCAAAGCTGAAATTCTTGTGTTATTGGTTCCCTGTTTCTGTGAAAGACTGCTTACTAAAAGCATTAGGCTACTTATATTTTGAAATTTCATCTGTATGGCAAAATAATTCTTACGTTTGTTTCTTGTCTTGTGTTTCTCTCCTCAGATTTGACAAGCACTGTCCAGGCTTTTGAATTCTGGGAGTCAGATAATAAAGCTCAGGCATACTTTCTAATGCCGAATTCAGACTGCACGATTTTAGCCCCGATTTTGGCTCGCCGACAGGTTTTGAGAAATCGCCGACAAATGGCCGAAATCACAGGCAAATCGGTGCTCGTTCACGCGAGTGACAATCACGCAGTGTGAATGAGCAAAGACGCGATCTCAGAGAATCGCAGACGCCCGTGAGATATTTGGCATGCTAAATATCTGGACCAGTCGGCGACTCACAATCCTGCTGTGTGAAAGTGTTCTGACTGAAAACTACATCGGCGATGACCGACAGCCAATGAGAGAGCAAGATACAGGACAAGCAGGATGTTAGGGGAGGAGTTATAGACCAGAATTTCAGTATTTTAATAGATAGGCCTATATTTACAATTATATCAAACAGAAACCAAGCACAAACATTTGCATGACCAGCAGCAACAGAAGGACATTTGCAAAATTATTTATTTACCCCCAACTCTCGTTGCAAAACACAGTCCTTGCTCCCCTCGTCTTCCCAGCCATTTCCTGCATAAACTGTTTTTTTGTTTTGTTTTTGTTTTCATTTTCGCTACAAATCAGCGGACAGACAATTTGGATCGCAATCTTCTTGTAGGTTATCATTTTTAAATAACAAATTCAGTGTCGCGCGAGAACTCCGGTCTCCGTGATCTTCCGTTATTTCCTCATTTTTTTGGTTGTGAAACGTAGATTGCGGACCAGAAGTTGTCGGCGATACTTTCTTTTTTAAAGTCATGCAGTGTGAAACCTCCTGTCGCCGATCTATCGTGCAGTGTGAACACAGCATTAGTCTATTTATACTCACCCAGGAGTGGAATGAAGGATATTACCTTCATTCCTTATGGTCTGATGATGAGCAAAATGGGTGTTGTCCTTGTAATGTGTACTTCTATTAAATATTGTGTATGTGACTTATAGGGGTTGTTTTCATGTTGTTTAAACATGTGTTGAGGATATTTGTTTTAATCCATAGTTTTGAGTTACATTTTATTTTATTAGCCAAAGCAGATTAGGTAACAACAGACATCCCAAGTCTCCCGGAAGATCCGGGAGTCTCCCGCATATTGATATCCCTGATGCCTGCAAATTATCTTAAATATCCTGGAATCAAGAGCGAGTTTATTTACTACACAAACAAACATGTTCATGTGAAATTGCTATTCTATTTCTTAGCCTAGTAGGCCTACCTGTATTTAAAAAGGCTCCAAATTGTTGTAAAATTCATATCTGTAAAGATGATTATCATAATTGTTTTGCTTTATGAGTATTGTCCGTATTTTTTAAACAAAACAATAGCTCCAACGAGAGCCACAGCAGTGTTTGTGAACGAATCTGCGGCTTTGAACAAATCATGAGTCAATGATTCATTCATAGCCTAATTACAGCCACTTCGTTACTGATGAATAAATGACTCGCTCATAAAGACCTACTGGCGGACTTAATTTAATATTTAACAGCGTCTCTTCGTTTTTACAATCATTGCATATTTCTATAGGCCTATTGAATTTTTTTATTTATTTAAAACATTATTTATTTTTATACAGGTAAAAAATGCACTGGAAATACCGATTTAAGGGGGCGAATATTGTCCCTTATGAAGAAGGTGTGACTGGGGGGGGGGGGGGGGCTCTCTAATTAAATTATTACTATAGTAACAATTACAATTGCAGAGCTCTCTAATTCTATTCTTACAAGTAGGCAAACAATTCCCATTAGAGAGCTCTACAAATGAATTTTTACTAGTCATATGTCTCCATTGACTTCCATTCATTTTTAATTACGAAGCTCTACAAGTGAATTGTTACTAGTAAAAAAAAACGTGCAGATTTGGTGATCTGAGATGAACTCATAAGAGACAGACTCGTGATGGTAACACTAGCCTAAGCAATAGTGTCAAATCCACAAGCTGACAGATACAGATCTGCACAAAGACTCTTGCAGCGCCTAAAAGCAACACTAACGTGGACAGTGTCAATGTGTGTACAAGACAAAGACTAAAATCACACAAGGATTTAAACAAAGATCAAACTCTGATCGCACAGGCTCTCTAGTAAATTGTATTGTGGAAGAAAGCATGAAGCAAAAAAGGAAAAATGCTTATCAGATCAGCAGTGCCACAAATGTGCTGTAAAACTAAAGCACATGCCGAATAGATGGAGAAAAGATTTTATTTTATTATCCTTCAACAACACAAACAAACAAGGTGCATTAACAAATCTCTGAATATAACCTCAATTGTTCAGCCTTCGGTTGAGCATAAAGACCAGAAAACACACTATGAACAAACAAATAATGAAATAAAGAAAAAAAAATAGGCCTATAAATAAAAAGGGACTTTTTAAATTAATTTAAACGTATCCAAAAGAAAAATCAATTTAAGGGCTTTCTGATTTTTAACAAATTTTAAAGATTTCTACAAGAGTTTAACCTCATTCATCCAGTGATTAAAGTTGGGTTTAGAAGATGGAGAAGAGATGTAGACCAGCTCAAACCATGAGAAACGTCCACAGATAGCGCAGATTAATCTGTGAAACTCGAAAAATTATAATATCGTGCAAAAGTTGCTGATTTAGATGATTATGGCTTACAGCTCATGAAAACCCCAAATTCTCAGAAAATTTGAATATTACATGAAATCAATTTAAAAAAGGATTTTAAATTAGGGCTGCACGATATTGAAGAAAATTGCGATATGCGATAATTAAATAATGCGATATTCGATATGCGATACGATAATGCTTAAAGTGTGTAAAACTTAAGAAGACTCAAGGAAACATCCCAACTTCTGAAAGTGAACAGCAGTGTTTTACTGTCGCATAAGAGGTGTTATTTTAACACCAGTGTAAACCACGGGGTTCAGGTTATCCTACATTAGGTTTATTTAACAACAGAAACTGAATAATCAAATGCAAAAATAAAACACTGCTTAGTTATGAATGAAGTTATTTAAGCCAATAGCAGCGAGTGATTTTCTCTTTGTCTTTTTTCCATCACCCCAGTTATTGCAATCTGTTGCGATATGCATATCGCGATATATAGCCTATTTGCGATATTTCGATATATTGTGCAGCCCTATTTTAAATAGAGAAATGTCGGCCCTCTGAAAAGTACACTCTTAAAGTTGATGTGTTAAAAATGAACCCAAAATATGTGTAAAAGGATTTGTAACACATTTTGTGTTACTACAGATACATGATGTTTAAATATTGTGCTCAACTGTTTACACAATTACTGTGTTAAACACATTTAGTAGTACATGTTTATATAAAAGGCATATATTCTGTTGCAAATACTCAACAGGCGATGTCAACTTTAATGATTGGATTTATTTATCATGTTGAAAATGTGAATAAAGCATTTTAACTCTGGGGGGAAACAACTGTTGGGACTACGGAGATGTTTTTGCTGCGCATGCGCGGTGGCGTTCTTTTCCAACCGACGCCTAGCCAGCCGTCAGAATTAAGAAATGCGTCTGTCTGCCTCAGGTGAGTGAATATAATTAAACGTTTAAAATAATAAATATTTCTCCACATAGCATGAGAAAGAGTTGTGTTAATTGTCCAGGAAACATAATTTGTTTGTTTTAACCGTTTTCATGTTCCGTAGCCGAATATGTTTTGTGCGTTAACTAGCGTCAAGGCAAGCGAGCTCTCACGCTTTGCAAAGCTGTTTATTTAATGGGTATGACTGCTAATAATTGTTTTTAAAAAGTCGTAACGTTAAAGGTTAATATACATGGCACCTTAAGTTTGAACTCATTTTACTAGTCTCTAACAGTCATTTTACCAAAAACGTCCTTTTAACCACTGCATAACGTTAGTTGTGGCGATGAGTGTTGTGTGGTTTAAAAAGCGCGCCACTTTGTGCTAAGTTACCTTGCTTGTCACTGACTAGGCTATTTAAATGTATTGATAACGCGATACACTTAACGTTTACATTTTCTCATTATTAAATTATGACTCTTGTATGATTACAGCATTATAATATGGTGTCATTATATCTTTTATCTAGGTAATGGAAGACGAGGGTCAAATCACGTTTACTCTAACAATTTTACACAGAGTTCTCACGACTGTCTTCATAGACAGGAAGGAAACATGGAGAAAACTACTCACAGTTGGAAGTGTTGGAGAACTGATTAACTCAGCCAAAACGGAGCTCTCTCAACAATTATCTATTGATCGAATACTGAGATTTGACAGATTTTCAAGAATTTATTGACATCGATGTTAATTCAGAAGTGAAGGAGCTTGACAAATTCCAAATATATTATACTGCTAGTATCACACAGGATCCATTAGATGGAAGAGTTGAGTCATTACTGGTAATTCATGTTTTCACTCTTCCTATTTATAATTTTCAAAGTAAACATTTCAATTGTAATTTTTTTTTTTTTATAATTTCATTCAACAGAAGTAAGCCGGACTGTCGCCACAACTGGTCTGCTGACACTGCTCGAGGAAAAGGCCCCTACAATCTTGAGAGAACATGAAGACACAAAGACACTGTCAATTTCTTTGAGAAAGTTACTTGTTAAAGTGGCTGTGAGTGACCTTGTAGAAAAGCTAATTGTAAGTATATAACTGTTTTACAGCTTTGCACTCATAAGTTATTAATAACATCAAATAACATTAGCTGTGTTTACATGGACCCTTATAATCGTATTGACTGCTCAATCGGACTAAAAACCTTCATGTAAACACCTTAATCGATCTGATTGAGCTCGATCCGATTGGAATTTCGATTGGATTGAAAGGTGTAGTTTATTCCTTTTGTAATCTGATCAAGAGAACATGTAAACACTTGATCGGATTAAAAAACGAAACTGAAAGGACTGCACAAGTGCAATGATGTTGAAATAGCGTAATGACGTTGAAATAGCGTAATGATTAATTTAGATGACACTTTATTCAACAGGAAGAACAGCGCGTTCCGTGCGTCATACGTCATTACACTATTTCAATGTCATTACGCTATTTCAATGTCATTGCACATGCACAGTCCTTTCAGTCTTGGTTTTTAATCCGATCAAGTGTTTACATGTTCTGATAGGTGATTTAATCCCTTTTCTGATTTAATTGATCCGAACAGCCTACATTGGCATCTTTACCTGTTATTGAGGGAAAATTGTGACATAATTTTTGCACCTGTTGTGACAAAAGGGCTTGCTGTTTATCTTAAACAACTGATAATAGATCACCACACACAATTCAAATTTCTTTATCCTGACAGGAATCTAATTCCTAAACACCATTTTATGACACATTACCCGAGTGTTATGACTTTATTTGGACCTCTTTCCAAGTTGTGGTGCATGAGGTTTGAAGCGAAACATAACCCCCTTAAGCGACATGCCCAAGTAGTGTGTAACTTCAGAAATATTTCAAAGACTCTGGCTCACAAACATCAGATTCAGCAAATGTACCACTGGAAATTGAGTTCACCACTCAATTTTGAAATGACAGTACCCAATGCTTTCCCAGTTATGATTGCATCTTTGTACAAGGGCGACAAATTGCTTGACAAACTGAAGACAGACTCCCATTTTGAGACTCTCACTTTCACCAGTTCAATTCATGTGACCAATAATAGTAATTTCTTGTGGACATCATGCAGGACAGGATGTGTTCTGCCTTTAAAAGCAGATGAAAGGGGAGAACCTTTATTTGGTGAAGTTATACACATAATCCCCCAAAATGAAAGTGAATGTGCACTTATGTTCCTGAGATTTTTAAGGGTACAATATTTTGATGAGCACTTGTTTTCTTTTAATGTCACTAAAACCAAAGAATTTGATGTGGCAAAGCTGCCTGGTGACTTAATGGACTATAGACCATTAGATATTGTATCATTTTGTGATCAGCAATATATCACACCCAGATACAAAATTTTGTTTTAAATAAGTTAGTGTTACTAACTTAATTAGAAGTTAAATAGAAGTAACATTTATAATAAATAGGCAAATCACCATATTTCTACAATGTTGGTGTCACGGATACACCTGCAACACACCCCAACCAGCATCAACTCAGTACACCTGGTCACACTCATCATCCCCTGAATATATGGTGGTTACAAAAATATATAATGAAAAAGAAAAAAATAATAATTAATGTCATCAGAATATGTTGTTGTCAGAAAAAAAATTGAATGTCATTAATACATGCATTACTGGATGATTTTGGATGATGGCGATTGATATTCCTTGTCTATTGACGAACTATCATTCAATTACTCTTGCCTTAGGACTTGTTTCCGTGCTGGGGAGACCCAGAGGATGTTGCAGCAGCTCCGTGTCCTGTGTCTTTTATTGACTATATCTCCCCTTACCGGGCGGTGAGGGTGCTACAAATACTGATTGCTCACCACGCTGCACACAGGATTGAAGCTTCAGTCTCTCCATTGCTCTGTCCAGTTCCTCTTGCTTCTCTGGTTCCAGGATTCCTGTGTGCTCGCAGCAAGTATAAGCAAGTTTATCACTAACCACTCTCCTGTGTGCATTTCCAAGCAGCCATAGTGTGCAGCGGTGCTTCAGGATTCTCCAGTCTGATTCGCAGAGTTCTTCTGTGCATCTACGGACCTCGTATCTCTTCTCTACATTCAAGTTGGAAGTTTATTCAAGTCCGCTCTCAGTTCGTGTGTCTTCGGATTGGTATTTTTATTCAAGTGTCTACGTATCTGCATTCAAGTTCCAAGTGCTTTCGTGTCTGCCTTCAAGCCCTGATTTATCACCAAGTCTACTTCTGAGTTCAAGAGACTGTTTCTGTTCCAGTTATTCCCTGTTTTCAATTCTGTGGGGATCTCGAAGCCTTCTATGAGATTGGATATTGCAACAGGTATATAAATAAAGTCTGTTAACCATATTCCTTGTGTCCTCATCCTACTAGTGTGACAGTTGGTAACTGCAAGGTATCTTAAATTAATAAAAGTTATAGATTACTTACTTGTAATTAACGGTATATATGAATAAGGTGTATTTTTGGTTTTAACTTCATATCAGTTGGAGATTGATTCTTTAATGCTTTCCCTCTGGCTGGACTGAATAAACTTGGTGATCCCAAGCTTTCCAGATAACTAGCTTACATAGACATCTCCCGTTTGTCCACTATAGCTTGTTCTTCCTTCTCAGTATCAACTTCTGTACGAGGACAACACACATTTCTAATATTGAAGGATCAAATCAATGTTTTATCTCAGACATCCCAGAACATGCAAATAGTGATTTCAGGAGGTATACTCGCTCTTGATTCCAGGATATTTAAGATAATTTGCAGGCATCAGGGATATCAATATGCGGGAGACTCCCGGATCTTCCGGGAGACTTGGGATGTCTGTTGTTACCTAATCTGCTTTGGCTAATAAAATAAAATGTAACTCAAAACTATGGATTAAAACAAATATCCTCAACACATGTTTAAACAACATGAAAACAACCCCTATAAGTCACATACACAATATTTAATAGAAGTACACATTACAAGGACAACACCCATTTTGCTCATCATCAGACCATTCAAATGTTATTTTCTTAGCCAAACTTTGCTTTGGCCAAGTTTTCACATCCACGTGTTCTGCTTAGGCTCAGGTTTCCCGTTTTTTCCACATTCAACTTCGACTCAGGTAATATCCTTCATTCCACTCCTGGGTGAGTATAAATAGACTAAGAAAGTAAGCTTTATTATCTGACTCCCAGAATTCAAAAGCCTGGACAGTGCTTGTCAAATCTGAGGAGAGAAACACAAGACAAGAAACAAACGTAAGAATTATTTTGCCATACAAATGAAATTTCAAAATATAAGTAGCCTAATGCTTTTAGTAAGCAGTCTTTCACAGAAACATGGAACCAATAACACAAGAATTTCAGCTTTGCGGTGTTGAGTGTAATTGAGAAAAACTTTTCTCCTTTTGTTTGCAGATGTTTCTTACAGAAAAGTTTTTCGGGATCCTTTTCAGTCTCTCACTGAATGTATGGCTCTGTGAGAATGCAAGTGTAATAATTTGTAAGTAACACCTGAGTAAATTGAAATGAATTTATTTTAAAATGTTTAAAATTAAAATGTAAAATTTTTTGTTTTACAATATATTCCACTAAATCGTTGTCTTGCATTGCAGTGGATCAACAACAAGCATCAAATATAAAAAACGCTGATATCAATCTTGAGGATGCACACGCCGCTCGAAGCTGCAAAGAGCTTCAGAAGAAGCATCAGGTTAATGATGGTACGCTCATTTAATGTTAATATTTGATCTTAAGCAACAACTGCAGTGAAGTGACTCAGGAATGCTTGTTCACGCAGATGGCCTGTACTACCTGAACTCCTCCAGAGGGGTCCTTTACCAGACCTTCTGTGATATGACCACTGCGGGGGGGGGCTGGACGCTGGTCGCCAGTGTTCATGAAAACAACATGTTCGGAAAGTGTACTGTTGGTGATCGCTGGTCTAGTCAGCAGGGCAGTGAGCCAAACCGGCCTGATGGTGAAGGGACATGGGCAAACACAGTCACATTTGGAAGTGCAGAGGCCTCTACAAGTGATGATTATAAGGTATTTTTATTAAAATTCATGGTTTTACAGCAATAGTGAAATAGGGGGTAAAGAAATGATCAAAGGATGTTTTTGTAGAGTCTGAAACGATAGTCTGTTTCCTTTCTGTCACAGAATCCTGGCTACTTTGACATTCCAGCACGAGATGTGTCCGTGTGGCACGTTCCTAATAATATGGAGATGGAAACCTGGACCGCTTCTTCCTTCCTGCGATACCACACTGAGAATCACTTCTTAACTGTCCACGGAGGAAACCTTTACAATTTATTCAAGGTCAGATAAACTGCAACACCTTTTTTTGAGTTTGAAACATTCACAGAAATATAATTTTTGTGAAATTACAATAATACCGTTTTTTTGTGTTTTTTTCCCCCAGAAATTCCCGGTGAAGTTTGGAATAGGGACATGCATCACTGATAATGGACCTGTTATTCCAATAGTGTATGATGAAGGAAATGCGGATTACAACAAAAATCTCTATGGTCCCCATTCAAGAAGTATGTCTCTTTTTTAATGTATCTTTAATTTAAGCAAGTCACTTAAAAACAAATTCTTATTTACAGCAACAGCCTGGCACTATCCCTTGAGCCAATATATTTTTTCAAATATTTTGAATGAAAGTGGCTTCATGAGTTGACAGAGTATCTGAAAATCTGTATTAAGTGATGGTGTACAAGACATCATCATTGCTGAGATCCAATCACTTTAATGAATGAAAGCCATGTCATGTGTTCATGGACATATCATGACAGATTATCATCACTGATACTGTATATTCTAATACTGTATATTCTGTATATTTTCCCAGCAATATTTCAGACTGGATTCATCTCATTCAGAGTCTTCAACACTGAAAAGGCAGCCATGGCTCTTTGTTCAGGTGTCAAACCAACCGCCTGCCACACTGAACATGTGAGTCAACATAATATTCTGGATTATTCATACATCACATGGACAGCATTTGTGAAATTAATAGATTTACAATGAAAAATCACCAATGTCACTGTAAGAAGTGCATGTGATGTCCTCATGTTGTTGCAGTTCTGCATTGGTGGAGGTGGACACTTTCCTGAGGGGGTCCCGAGGCAGTGCGGGGATTTTACGAGTTTCGACTGGGATGGCTATGGAACTAATGTGGGATGGAGCGCTTCTAAAGAGATAACTGAAGCCGCCGTGCTTCTCTTCTATCGCTAAATCTAAACTCGCCAGCATCCTTTCCTTCTTTCTAAGATCTACCAGCCCCATGACATATTGAGTAATCAACAAACTAACAACCCTGTGTTTTGGGTAGATCTAAGTTTGCTTTGACAGTAACAGAGATGGGGGTTGCTGAATCTGCACATATGTTGAACCAATCATATTAAAGAAAAATGGTGTGATGATGTTGAGTAATATGTCATGTTACCTTTACTATGTACCTATCCTATATAAACTCTTGTACTCTTCCTGCTGGTGGGATTCTCTCTGAAATGTGTGAGATCCTCCCAGCCGTGATTAAAGCATATATAAAGGCATTGTCTGGAGTCTGTGTGGTTACTGATGCACAGCGGGTTAGTGGAGCACTAGATCTTATTCACAAGTGATAGTGTTCACAGGGGACGAGACGCGGGGGTTAGGAGATGCGCTACAGGACACATTTTGAACATCGATTAGGTGACGCCCCAGGTAAACTCAAGTCAGGTGCATAGGGGAATTTCTATCACGATATTTAAATAAAGTTCAAATATTAATTTCATTTAGATTTTAATTTTTGTATTATTGTAAACGTATATTTCTTCAAAGCATTGGAGAATATTGATCGAAGTAATACATCTGAAATGATAAGGATGTTTCATAGAATTGTAAACATTCAACATCTTTTTATGTTAGGGAACATTTTAACAATATTCTTAATATTTGTGATGAATAAACAGTCTGGTTGACATACTGTAGAGTAAGCATACACTTTCTCAAAGGCTATTGTTGAGGTGCGAAGCATATTTGAGGACATGCTGCTCTATAGTTGAAGCTTAATTGCGGCTGGTGTCTCAGAGAGAGACGCATTGTAATGGCACAATTCTTATGAAAGCACATATTGTAAAACTTGCGTTACAAAGATGACCTGTATATTAAAAAAATCAAGTTTGTATATAATATAAAATCTGCATATTTCGCAAATCTGCAATGGAAACAGTTTTTGCGCATTTACAGTCCTGACTTAGAATACGCTGTGTGTTTGGGGTCCGTGGTATACGCAAATAATAGTAGTAATTATCATTATTATAACATTTATTAGGCAACATATTTAGAAAACGGTTTTATCCAAAAAAGGAACAAAGCAATTCGTCAAATGTCATTCATAATGGTTAGACAATAATACAGGGCTAAGTTTATCCTAAATAAACATAAGATTTAGACGCATATCCAAGTGTTTGTGCGGAGCGTAGAGCGCGCTTGGCAGGGAGGCGTGGGCGCGAACACTGTTTTCAACAGGGGAAACAACTTAAAATACTCATTTCTGGTCATACAGAAAATAATAATACATTATTCGCAACTATACTTTTATTTGTGTAAACTCACAATAACAAGAAAACGTTGTGCTTTTGTAAAATAAAATAAAACAATCAGGCGCGGTTTCATGATCTCCGTGAACTGAACTGGAGCGCGAGAACTGAAACTAACTATAGCCTATGTAGACTAAAGCTTGAAATGTCCACTTTTAAAACGAACAAATTATCGATATGTAATCCGTATGAAAGGTGCATTTATCTCTAAAGGTGCATTCGCGCCTTACAGCGGAGATGGAGATATGTTTTTAAGCGACACTGATTTAGAAAACAATAGTTTATTAATAAACAATTAAAATGCCTCGTTATTTTTTCAGACACATTTATTATCATTAGCCTATAACTCATATAAGCCTAAATCACCTTTCTGTAGGCTGTGGTTCCAGAGACATAAATAAGGCTCTTCTTATTCAGCACTGCGGGAAAAATATCATTTCCAGATTCTAATTTGGCCTTAGAAAACCAGTAAAATCTCCTTTTTTTTCATATTAATTTGTGAATATTTTAAATTAATAAAGGAGCAAAAAGTCATAAACAAAAATCTGAAATTTAGTCGATATTTATTTTTTTGCGCCGCATTTGTGTAGGCTACAGTTCAAATAAAAAAAATTGATGTTCAACTTTGCATTTTAAAAAACAACCGTTCATTTTTCGTTTTGCAATTACGGGTTCAATAAGGAAAAACGAATGGACACAAATGTACACGGACCGTTTGGACATAATACGAGACAGAGTTCTTTATTAGATTCATAAAATAAACTATAATTACAGGAATACTGATTCTAAACCTCAAAGAAATGCCACAATCAAGACCTCGGAGCAGAAATTAGGGAGAAACACCCAGAAACTCCTTAGGCTATAGCCTATGTGCCGTTCGCAGTATAAGGGTCTTTCCCTGCCATTAATGCTTGGATAACACACCACGTCTCCTTCCATTAATAATTCATCCGCGCTGTTTTATGCCGATGTACAACCCACGTAAAGTTGATAATTCCGCAAATAACTGCAATTGCAGTTTTTCGAACAGAGATGGTGACAAAGAGGAAAAGCTACGGATTGCAGCTTTAGTAACAATAAAAACATATTTATTGCGGTAGAAGATGTGGCGTGGCAATCAGATGAAAGGGGGCCCTTGGTGTTGCTATAGCCCCAGGGCCCAAAGTCCTCTTAATCCGGGCCTTGATACCGATTAATTAACAGTGGTGGATAGTTGAACCAAGACTCCAGCAATATTAACATTGTCAACACAAAACAGAATGTCATTTGAGGTGAACCAACAAGAAGTAGATCTGTTTTATCAGTGTCGAGTTTGAGGAAATTATTGCTCTTCCAAGCATTAATATTATCAATATAAGCTGATATGGAGTAAATGAGCATTACATTAAGAACTGATGTAAAGGTGTCATCTCATCTGCGTTGCAATGGAAGTTAAATGATGGATAATGTTAGCTGTAAATGATGAAAAGAAGAGGCCCAAGAACCGAACCCTGGGGAACACCGTGTGAGACGGGGCAGAAGTGGACTAATACTCACTACAATCACTAATAGTGGATAAAAGTAAGATGACAACATAAGTTATAACCATAATTCAACTAAACTATACCTGTTCTATCTTCATGCAACACATATGTGACCCTGGACCACAAAACCAGTCACAAGTCGCACGGGTATAGTGGCAATAGCCAACAACACATATGGGTAAAAATGATCAATTTTTCTTTTATGCCAAAAATCATTAGGATATTAAGTAAAGATCATGTTCCATGAAGATATATTGTAAATTTCCTACCATAAATATATAAAAACTTTATTTTTGTGAGTGAATACAGCACAATCGCAAACATAAATGGACAACTTTAAAGGCGATTTTCTCAATGTTTCGATTTTTTGGCTCCCTCATATTCCAGATTGCTGTATCTCAGCCAAATATTGTCCTATCCTAACAAGCCATACAACCATACAAAAATGCACTGTTGTGACTGGTTTTGTGGTCCAGGCCAGGGTCACATATTGTCCGACTCTGGTTTGAACTGAACACCACTAGTTTCTGACACTTTATTGCATGAGATTGTTTTGTTGTTGCATGAGGCGGAGCAGCAGCTCATTTGCATATAAAGGGACACACACAAAACGGCATGTTTTTGCTCACACCCCAAAAGTGATCATTTTAACATGCTACAAAAATGTATCTGGTATTTTGAGCTAAAACTTCACATACACACTCTGGGGACATTATTTTACATCTCTTTAAAAGGGTTATCCGGTGTTCCCTTAAAGTTTTAATAATTTCCATGACTGTTCTAGGCCTATGCTGTTGTATTAAATCTCTTAAAACAGCCTTTTAATCAAAGGGAATTGCACTATTTCAAATAAAAAAGATGAAACTCATAATATGGGCACATGTGTAAATACGGAGAAGGGGAAAAGAAACACGGGACAACCCGCAATTCACCACATCAATACATCTGCACACAGAGGGTTTTGTGGGAAAAGTTACTGACTTCCCTCCCTCACCCGTTGCCCCTCATACAATCACACAGTGCATAAATACATGAATTAATTAGTTATAAACACTTCCCTCTCCCAAGGCCAAGAAGACCCAGCCATATAGGGGTCGTAATCAGATCCAAACTAGAGCTGGCATAATCTCAAATCTCGGGAGTAAACCTCACAGGTGCCCAGTGTCCAAGAGATTTCTTTACACGTAGTAACAGTTATATTTAAAACCATATTCTCCTGAAGAATCTTTGTAATGCCATTCCACCGAAAGGGTGACATTTCTGTCCCCAGGACATTATATGTATAATAATGCATGAAAATTAACTCTAAAATACATTTGATTATCAATCAAAATGTCCTGCACATTAAGCTAACTACAAATTTAAAATGTATAATTAAAAACATTAATAAAAACTACATAGAACACAAAAAATAGCATTTTCTGCATGTCCCCACTCTCTATCTCTAAACTTTACTATGAAATATAATGATTAAAATCCTTCCGAAATCTTAATTTTTTTGCATTGTTGTGTGACTTTATATCCAATCTATGCTTTAAAAGGTTTTTTGTTTCATGAGAACAAAATATTTTATCTAATATTTTAGATAAAATACACATTTTAGTCGTGTCCCCGGGTTTTCACTCAGTCCTGTTACCCTAACACATCCCCCCCTCTGAAAAACTTGGAATATTCCACAAGATGACTGAGAAGGTCAATCTCAACATGCTGCACTGTTACCTAAATTATTTCTTAGATTTTATTAATTTATTTTAAAAATATAAACTTTTGGTAAGTCACTAGAATTTGTTATGTGTCCTTATGCTATTAGCATGTATGCTATATGTCATGTATTTGATAACTTTTTGCTTAAACTCAATCCTGTTACTTTCAGTCCTGTTACTTGTATGTAAAATAACAGGAGTGAGTTAAAGTAACAGGAGGGAGTAGAGTCCTCTGTTTTGTTGATTTAATACTGTAAATATTAGTTGATATAATACTATTTACCTGAATTATGAGGTTTAAGGTTGCATTTACTTAAATTGTAGACATTAGCATTAGTTTTACGATGTGAACACCAAACTTCCAGGAAGCCAGTCCAGCACAAAGTGACTTAAGCGTTTTTTCTTTGTCTTTCTTATATTTTGTAGAAGATGGATAAACCCCATACTGTGTGCCAGAAACACAAACCTATGGCATGCTGCACTGGGAAGAAGCAAGACACACCCGCAACCCTCTCTTTGCTCCCTTTTTTGTCTTAACTTCCCTCTGTCTCCCTCCCTTTTCTTCTCTCTCTCCTTTTTTCTCTTTCCACCTCCTTCACTGTGAAGTACTACTAGCACATAGTAAATCACTTCAACATAGAAATCTTATGCACACAATCATGTACAGTCTCTCTCATACACACACAGTCATGTACACTCTCTCTCATACACACACAGTCATGTACACTCTCTCATACACACACACAGTCATGTACACTCTCTCATACACACACAGTCATGTACACTCTCTCTCATACACACACAGTCATGTACACTCTCTCATACACACACAGTCATGTACACTCTCTCTCATACACACACAGTCATGTACACTCTCTCTCTCATACACACACAGTCATGTACACTCTCTCATACACACACACAGTCATGTACAGTCTCTCTCATACACACACAGTCATGTACACTCTCTCATACACACACAGTCATGTACAGTCTCTCTCATACACACACAGTCATGTACACTCTCTCATACACACACAGTCATGTACACTCTCTCTCATACACACACAGTCATGTACACTCTCTCATACACACACAGTCATGTACACTCTCTCTCATACACACACAGTCATGTACAGTCTCTCTCTCATACACACATGTACAGTCATGTACAGTCTCTCTCATACACACACAGTCATGTACAGTCTCTCTCATACACACACAGTCATGTACACTCTCTCATACACACACAGTCATGTACAGTCTCTCTCATACACACGCAGTCATGTACAGTCTCTCTCATACACACACAGTCATGTACACTCTCTCTCATACACACACAGTCATGTACACTCTCTCTCATACACACACAGTCATGTACACTCTCTCATACACACGCAGTCATGTACAGTCTCTCTCATACACACACAGTCATGTACACTCTCTCATACACACACAGTCCTGTACACTCTCTCTCATACACACACAGTCATGTACACTCTCTCATACACACACAGTCATGTACAGTCTCTCTCATACACACACAGTCATGTACACTCTCTCATACACACACAGTCATGTACACTCTCTCATACACACACAGTCATGTACACTCTCTCTCATACACACACAGTCATGTACACTCTCTCTCATACACACACAGTCATGTACACTCTCTCATACACACACAGTCATGTACACTCTCTCATACACACACAGTCATGTACACTCTCTCTCATACACACACAGTCTTGTACACTCTCTCTCATACACACACAGTCATGTACACTCTCTCATACACACACAGTCATGTACAGTCTCTCTCATACACACACAGTCATGTACACTCTCTCATACACACACAGTCATGTACACTCTCTCTCATACACACACAGTCATGTACAGTCTCTCTCATACACACACAGTCATGTACACTCTCTCTCATACACACACAGTCATGTACAGTCTCTCTCATACACACACAGTCATGTACACTCTCTCTCATACACACACAGTCATGTACACACTCTCTCATACACACACAGTCATGTACAGTCTCTCATACACACACAGTCATGTACACACTCTCTCATACACACACAGTCATGTACAGTCTCTCTCATACACACACAGTCATGTACACTCTCTCTCATACACACACAGTCATGTACAGTCTCTCTCATACACACACAGTCATGTACACTCTCTCTCATACACACACAGTCATGTACAGTCTCTCTCATACACACACAGTCATGTACACTCTCTCTCATACACACACAGTCATGTACAGTCTCTCTCATACACACACAGTCATGTACACTCTCTCTCATACACACACAGTCATGTACACTCTCTCTCATACACACACAGTCATGTACACTCTCTCTCATACACACACAGTCATGTACAGTCTCTCATACACACACAGTCATGTACACACTCTCTCATACACACACAGTCATGTACAGTCTCTCTCATACACACACAGTCATGTACACTCTCTCTCATACACACACAGTCATGTACTCTCTCTCATACACACACAGTCATGTACACTCTCTCTCATACACACGCAGTCATGTACAGTCTCTCTCATACACACACAGTCATGTACAGTCTCTCTCATACACACGCAGTCATGTACACTCTCTCATACACACGCAGTCATGTACACTCTCTCATACACACGCAGTCATGTACACTCTCTCATACACACACAGTCATGTACAGTCTCTCTCATACACACACAGTCATGTACACTCTCTCATACACACACAGTCAGGTACACTCTCTCATACACACACAGTCATGTACAGTCTCTCTCATACACACACAGTCATGTACACTCTCTCTCATACACACACAGTCATGTACAGTCTCTCTCATACACACACAGTCATGTACAGTCTCTCTCATACACACACAGTCATGTACAGTCTCTCATACACACACAGTCATGTACACTCTCTCTCATACACACACAGTCATGTACACTCTCTCATACACACACAGTCATGTACAGTCTCTCTCATACACACGCAGTCATGTACACTCTCTCATACACACGCAGTCATGTACACTCTCTCATACACACGCAGTCATGTACACTCTCTCATACACACGCAGTCATGTACACTCTCTCATACACACACAGTCATGTACAGTCTCTCTCATACACACGCAGTCATGTACACTCTCTCATACACACGCAGTCATGTACACTCTCTCATACACACACAGTCATGTACAGTCTCTCTCATACACACACAGTCATGTACACTCTCTCATACACACGCAGTCATGTACACTCTCTCATACACACAGAGTCATGTACAGTCTCTCTCATACACACGCAGTCATGTACACTCTCTCTCATACACACACAGTCATGTACACTCTCTCATACACACACAGTCATGTACACTCTCTCTCATACACACACAGTCATGTACACTCTCTCTCATACACACACAGTCATGTACACTCTCTCATACACACGCAGTCATGTACAGTCTCTCTCATACACACACAGTCATGTACAGTCTCTCTCATACACACGCAGTCATGTACACTCTCTCATACACACGCAGTCATGTACACTCTCTCATACACACGCAGTCATGTACACTCTCTCATACACACGCAGTCATGTACAGTCTCTCTCATACACACACAGTCATATACAGTCTCTCTCATACACACGCAGTCATATACACTCTCTCATACACACGCAGTCATGTACAGTCTCTCTCATACACACACAGTCATGTACACTCTCTCTCATACACACACAGTCATGTACACTCTCTCATACACACACAGTCATGTACACTCTCTCATACACACACAGTCATGTACAGTCTCTCTCATACACACGCAGACATGTACAGTCTCTCTCATACACACGCAGTCATGTACACTCTCTCATACACACACAGTCATGTACACTCTCTCTCATACACACACAGTCATGTACACTCTCTCTCATACACACACAGTCATGTACACTCTCTCATACACACGCAGTCATGTACACTCTCTCATACACACGCAGTCATGTACACTCTCTCATACACACACAGTCATGTACAGTCTCTCTCATACACACGCAGTCATGTACACTCTCTCTCATACACACACAGTCATGTACACTCTCTCTCATACACACACAGTCATGTACACTCTCTCTCATACACACACAGTCATGTACACTCTCTCTCATACACACACAGTCATGTACAGTCTCTCATACACACGCAGTCATGTACACTCTCTCATACACACGCAGTCATGTACACTCTCTCTCATACACACACAGTCATGTACACTCTCTCATACACACACAGTCATGTACACTCTCTCTCATACACACACAGTCATGTACACTCTCTCATACACACGCAGTCATGTACACTCTCTCTCATACACACACAGTCATGTACACTCTCTCATACACACACAGTCATGTACAGTCTCTCTCATACACACGCAGTCATGTACAGTCTCTCTCATACACACGCAGCCATGTACACTCTCTCTCATACACACACAGTCATGTACACTCTCTCATACACACACAGTCATGTACACTCTCTCTCATACACACACAGTCATGTACACTCTCTCATACACACGCAGTCATGTACACTCTCTCTCATACACACACAGTCATGTACACTCTCTCATACACACACAGTCATGTACAGTCTCTCTCATACACACGCAGTCATGTACACTCTCTCTCATACACACACAGTCATGTACACTCTCTCTCATACACACACAGTCATGTACACTCTCTCATACACACACAGTCATGTACACACTCTCTCATACACACACAGTCATGTACACTCTCTCATACACACACAGTCATGTACACTCTCTCATACACACACAGTCATGTACACTCTCTCATACACACACAGTCATGTACAGTCTCTCTCATACACACACAGTCATGTACACTCTCTCATACACACACAGTCATGTACAGTCTCTCTCATACACACACAGTCATGTACAGTCTCTCTCATACACACACAGTCATGTACACTCTCTCTCATACACACACAGTCATGTACACTCTCTCATACACACACAGTCATGTACAGTCTCTCTCATACACACACAGTCATGTACACTCTCTCATACACACACAGTCATGTACAGTCTCTCATACACACACAGTCATGTACAGTCTCTCTCATACACACACAGTCATGTACACTCTCTCATACACACACAGTCATGTACAGTCTCTCTCATACACACACAGTCATGTACAGTCTCTCTCATACACACACAGTCATGTACACTCTCTCTCATACACACACAGTCATGTACACTCTCTCATACACACACAGTCATGTACAGTCTCTCTCATACACACACAGTCATGTACACTCTCTCATACACACACAGTCATGTACAGTCTCTCTCATACACACACAGTCATGTACACTCTCTCATACACACACAGTCATGTACAGTCTCTCTCATACACACACAGTCATGTACAGTCTCTCTCATACACACACAGTCATGTACAATCTCTCATACACACGCAGTCATGTACACTCTCTCTCATACACACACAGTCATGTACACTCTCTCATACACACGCAGTCATGTACACTCTCTCATACACACGCAGTCATGTACACTCTCTCATACACATACAGTCATGTACACTCTCTCTCATACACACAGTCATGTACACTCTCTCATACACACGCAGTCATGTACACTCTCTCATACACACACAGTCATGTACACTCTCTCATACACATACAGTCATGTACACTCTCTCTCATACACGCAGTCATGTACACTCTCTCTCATACACACGCAGTCATGTACACTCTCTCTCATACACACACAGTCATGTACACTCTCTCTCATACACACACAGTCATGTACACTCTCTCTCATACACACACAGTCATGTACACTCTCTCATACACACACAGTCATGTACAGTCTCTCTCATACACACACAGTCATGTACACTCTCTCTCATACACACACAGTCATGTACAGTCTCTCATACACACACAGTCATGTACACTCTCTCTCATACACACACAGTCATGTACACTCTCTCTCATACACACACAGTCATGTACACTCTCTCTCATACACACACAGTCATGTACACTCTCTCTCATACACACACAGTCATGTACAGTCTCTCTCATACACACACAGTCATGTACAGTCTCTCTCATACACACACAGTCATGTACACTCTCTCATACACACACAGTCATGTACAGTCTCTCTCATACACACAGTCATGTACACTCTCTCTCATACACACAAAGTCATGTACACTCTCTCATACACACACAGTCATGTACACTCTCTCTCATACACACACAGTCATGTACTCTCTCTCATACACACACAGTCATGTACACTCTCTCTCATACACACACAGTCATGTACAGTCTCTCTCATACACACAGTCATGTACAGTCTCTCTCATACACACGCAGTCATGTACACTCTCTCATACACACGCAGTCATGTACAGTCTCTCTCATACACACACAGTCATGTACAGTCTCTCTCATACACACGCAGTCATGTACACTCTCTCATACACACGCAGTCATGTACACTCTCTCATACACACACAGTCATGTACAGTCTCTCTCATACACACACAGTCATGTACACTCTCTCATACACACACAGTCATGTACAGTCTCTCTCATACACACACAGTCATGTACACTCTCTCAAACACACACAGTCATGTACACTCTCTCATACACACACAGTCATGTACAGTCTCTCTCATACACACGCAGTCATGTACAGTCTCTCTCATACACACGCAGTCATGTACACTCTCTCATACACACACAGTCATGTACACTCTCTCTCATACACACACAGTCATGTACACTCTCTCTCATACACACACAGTCATGTACAGTCTCTCTCATACACACACAGTCATGTACACTCTCTCATACACACACAGTCATGTACAGTCTCTCTCATACACACGCAGTCATGTACACTCTCTCATACACACACAGTCATGTACAGTCTCTCTCATACACACGCAGTCATGTACACTCTCTCATACACACGCAGTCATGTACACTCTCTCATACACACACAGTCATGTACAGTCTCTCTCATACACACACAGTCATGTACACTCTCTCATACACACACAGTCATGTACAGTCTCTCTCATACACACGCAGTCATGTACACTCTCTCATACACACGCAGTCATGTACAGTCTCTCTCATACACACACAGTCATGTACAGTCTCTCTCATACACACACAGTCATGTACACTCTCTCATACACACGCAGTCATGTACACTCTCTCATACACACACAGTCATGTACAGTCTCTCTCATACACACGCAGTCATGTACAGTCTCTCTCATACACACGCAGTCATGTACACTCTCTCATACACACACAGTCATGTACACTCTCTCTCATACACACACAGTCATGTACACTCTCTCTCATACACACACAGTCATGTACACTCTCTCATACACACGCAGTCATGTACAGTCTCTCTCATACACACACAGTCATGTACAGTCTCTCTCATACACACGCAGTCATGTACACTCTCTCATACACACGCAGTCATGTACACTCTCTCATACACACGCAGTCATGTACACTCTCTCATACACACGCAGTCATGTACAGTCTCTCTCATACACACACAGTCATGTACAGTCTCTCTCATACACACGCAGTCATATACACTCTCTCATACACACGCAGTCATGTACAGTCTCTCTCATACACACACAGTCATGTACAGTCTCTCTCATACACACACAGTCATGTACACTCTCTCATACACACACAGTCATGTACACTCTCTCATACACACACAGTCATGTACAGTCTCTCTCATACACACGCAGTCATGTACACTCTCTCATACACACACAGTCATGTACACTCTCTCTCATACACACACAGTCATGTACACTCTCTCTCATACACACACAGTCATGTACACTCTCTCATACACACGCAGTCATGTACACTCTCTCATACACACGCAGTCATGTACACTCTCTCATACACACACAGTCATGTACAGTCTCTCTCATACACACGCAGTCATGTACAGTCTCTCTCATACACACACAGTCATGTACAGTCTCTCTCATACACACGCAGTCATGTACACTCTCTCTCATACACACACAGTCATGTACACTCTCTCTCATACACACACAGTCATGTACACTCTCTCTCATACACACACAGTCATGTACACTCTCTCTCATACACACACAGTCATGTACAGTCTCTCATACACACGCAGTCATGTACACTCTCTCATACACACGCAGTCATGTACACTCTCTCTCATACACACACAGTCATGTACACTCTCTCATACACACGCAGTCATGTACACTCTCTCTCATACACACACAGTCATGTACACTCTCTCATACACACACAGTCATGTACACTCTCTCTCATACACACACAGTCATGTACACTCTCTCATACACACGCAGTCATGTACACTCTCTCTCATACACACACAGTCATGTACACTCTCTCATACACACACAGTCATGTACAGTCTCTCTCATACACACGCAGTCATGTACAGTCTCTCTCATACACACACAGTCATGTACAGTCTCTCTCATACACACGCAGTCATGTACACTCTCTCTCATACACACACAGTCATGTACACTCTCTCATACACACACAGTCATGTACACACTCTCTCATACACACACAGTCATGTACACTCTCTCATACACACACAGTCATGTACACTCTCTCATACACACACAGTCATGTACACTCTCTCATACACACACAGTCATGTACACTCTCTCTCATACACACACAGTCATGTACACTCTCTCATACACACACAGTCATGTACAGTCTCTCTCATACACACACAGTCATGTACACTCTCTCATACACACACAGTCATGTACAGTCTCTCATACACACACAGTCATGTACAGTCTCTCTCATACACACACAGTCATGTACACTCTCTCATACACACACAGTCATGTACAGTCTCTCTCATACACACACAGTCATGTACAGTCTCTCTCATACACACACAGTCATGTACACTCTCTCTCATACACACACAGTCATGTACACTCTCTCATACACACACAGTCATGTACAGTCTCTCTCATACACACACAGTCATGTACACTCTCTCATACACACACAGTCATGTACAGTCTCTCTCATACACACACAGTCATGTACACTCTCTCATACACACACAGTCATGTACAGTCTCTCTCATACACACACAGTCATGTACACTCTCTCTCATACACACACAGTCATGTACAATCTCTCATACACACGCAGTCATGTACACTCTCTCTCATACACACACAGTCATGTACACTCTCTCATACACACGCAGTCATGTACACTCTCTCATACACACGCAGTCATGTACACTCTCTCATACACACACAGTCATGTACACTCTCTCATACACATACAGTCATGTACACTCTCTCTCATACAGACAGTCATGTACACTCTCTCATACACACGCAGTCATGTACACTCTCTCTCATACACACGCAGTCATGTACACTCTCTCTCATACACACACAGTCATGTACACTCTCTCTCATACACACACAGTCATGTACACTCTCTCTCATACACACACAGTCATGTACACTCTCTCATACACGCACAGTCATGTACAGTCTCTCTCATACACACACAGTCATGTACACTCTCTCTCATACACACACAGTCATGTACAGTCTCTCATACACACACAGTCATGTACACTCTCTCTCATACACACAGAGTCATGTACACTCTCTCTCATACACACACAGTCATGTACACTCTCTCTCATACACACACAGTCATGTACAGTCTCTCTCATACACACACAGTCATGTACACTCTCTCTCATACACACACAGTCATGTACAGTCTCTCTCATACACACACAGTCATGTACAGTCTCTCTCATACACACACAGTCATGTACACTCTCTCATACACACACAGTCATGTACACTCTCTCATACACACACAGTCATGTACACTCTCTCTCATACACACACAGTCCTGTACACTCTCTCTCATACACACACAGTCATGTACACTCTCTCATACACACACAGTCATGTACACTCTCTCATACACACACAGTCATGTACACTCTCTCTCATACACACACAGTCCTGTACACTCTCTCTCATACACACACAGTCATGTACACTCTCTCATACACACACAGTCATGTACACTCTCTCATACACACACAGTCATGTACACTCTCTCTCATACACACGCAGTCATGTACACTCTCTCTCATACACACACAGTCATGTACACTCTCTCATACACACGCAGTCATGTACACTCTCTCTCATACACACGCAGTCATGTACACTCTCTCATACACACACAGTCATGTACACTCTCTCATACACATACAGTCATGTACAGTCTCTCTCATACACACAGTCATGTACACTCTCTCATACACACGCAGTCATGTACACTCTCTCTCATACACACGCAGTCATGTACACTCTCTCATACACACGCAGTCATGTACACTCTCTCTCATACACACGCAGTCATGTACACTCTCTCTCATACACACGCAGTCATGTACACTCTCTCTCATACACACACAGTCATGTACACTCTCTCTCATACACACACAGTCATGTACACTCTCTCATACACACACAGTCATGTACACTCTCTCTCATACACACACAGTCATGTACAGTCTCTCTCATACACACACAGTCATGTACAGTCTCTCTCATACACACACAGTCATGTACACTCTCTCTCATACACACACAGTCATGTAAAGTCTCTCATACACACACAGTCATGTACAGTCTCTCTCATACACACACAGTCATGTACAGTCTCTCTCATACACACACAGTCATGTACACTCTCTCTCATACACACACAGTCATGTACAGTCTCTCTCATACACACACAGTCATGTACACTCTCTCTCATACACACACAGTCATGTACAGTCTCTCATACACACACAGTCATGTACAGTCTCTCTCATACACACACAGTCATGTACAGTCTCTCTCATACACACACAGTCATGTACACTCTCTCTCATACACACACAGTCCTGTACACTCTCTCTCTCATACACACACAGTCATGTACACTCTCTCTCATACACACACAGTCCTGTACACTCTCTCTCTCATACACACACAGTCCTGTACACTCTCTCTCTCATACACACACAGTCATGTACAGTCTCTCTCATACACACACAGTCATGTACACTCTCTCATACACACACAGTCATGTACAGTCTCTCATACACACACAGTCATGTACAGTCTCTCTCATACACACACAGTCATGTACAGTCTCTCTCATACACACACAGTCATGTACACACTCTCTCATACACACACAGTCATGTACACTCTCTCTCATACACACACAGTCATGTACACTCTCTCTCATACACACACAGTCATGTACACTCTCTCTCATACACACACAGTCATGTACACTCTCTCATACACACACAGTCATGTACAGTCTCTCTCATACACACACAGTCATGTACACTCTCTCTCATACACACACAGTCATGTACATTCTCTCTCATACACACACAGTCATGTACATTCTCTCTCATACACACACAGTCATGTACACTCTCTCTCATACACACACAGTCATGTACACTCTCTCATACACACACAGTCATGTACACTCTCTCATACACACACAGTCATGTACACTCTCTCTCATACACACACAGTCATTATACATTCTCTCTCATACACACACAGTCATGTACACTCTCTCTCATACACACACAGTCATGTACACTCTCTCATACACACACAGTCATGTACACTCTCTCATACACACACAGTCATGTACATTCTCTCTCATACACACACAGTCATGTACATTCTCTCTCATACACACACAGTCATGTACACTCTCTCTCATACACACACAGTCATGTACACTCTCTCATACACACACAGTCATGTACACTCTCTCTCATACACACACAGTCATGTACACTCTCTCTCATACACACACAGTCCTGTACACTCTCTCTCTCATACACACACAGTCCTGTACACTCTCTCATACACACACAGTCATGTACAGTCTCTCTCATACACACACAGTCATGTACAGTCTCTCTCATACACACACAGTCATGTACACACTCTCTCATACACACACAGTCATGTACACTCTCTCTCATACACACACAGTCATGTACACTCTCTCTCATACACACACAGTCATGTACACTCTCTCATACACACACACAGTCATGTACAGTCTCTCTCATACACACACAGTCATGTACAGTCTCTCTCATACACACACAGTCATGTACACACTCTCTCATACACACACAGTCATGTACACTCTCTCTCTCATACACACACAGTCATGTACACTCTCTCTCATACACACACAGTCATGTACACTCTCTCTCATACACACACAGTCATGTACACTCTCTCATACACACACAGTCATGTACAGTCTCTCTCATACACACACAGTCATGTACACTCTCTCTCATACACACACAGTCATGTACACTCTCTCATACACACACAGTCATGTACACTCTCTCATACACACACAGTCATGTACAGTCTCTCTCATACACACACAGTCATGTACAGTCTCTCTCATACACACACAGTCATGTACACACTCTCTCATACACACACAGTCATGTACACTCTCTCATACACACACAGTCATGTACACTCTCTCTCATACACACACAGTCATGTACACTCTCTCATACACACACAGTCATGTACACTCTCTCATACACACACAGTCATGTACACTCTCTCATACACACACAGTCATGTACACTCTCTCTCTCATACACACACAGTCATGTACACTCTCTCTCATACACACACAGTCATGTACACTCTCTCTCATACACACACAGTCATGTACACTCTCTCATACACACACAGTCATGTACAGTCTCTCTCATACACACACAGTCATGTACAGTCTCTCATACACACACAGTCATGTACACTCTCTCATACACACACAGTCATGTACACTCTCTCATACACACACAGTCATGTACACTCTCTCATACACACACAGTCATGTACACTCTCTCATACACACACAGTCATGTACACTCTCTCTCATACACACACAGTCATGTACACTCTCTCTCATACACACACAGTCCACTACACTCTCTCATACACACACAGTCATGTACACTCTCTCATACACACACAGTCATGTACACTCTCTCATACACACACAGTCATGTACACTCTCTCATACACACACAGTCATGTACACTCTCTCTCATACACACACAGTCATGTACACTCTCTCTTACACACACAGTCATGTACACTCTCTCTCATACACACACAGTCATGTACACTCTCTCTCATACACACAGTCATGTACACTCTCTCATACACACACAGTCATGTACACTCTCTCTCATACACACACAGTCATGTACACTCTCTCTCATACACACACAGTCATGTACACTCTCTCTCATACACACACAGTCATGTACACTCTCTCATACACACACAGTCATGTACACTCTCTCTCATACACACACAGTCATGTACACTCTCTCATACACACACAGTCATGTACACTCTCTCATACACACACAGTCATGTACACACTCTCTCATACACACACAGTCATGTACACTCTCTCTCATACACACGCAGTCATGTACACTCTCTCTCATACACACGCAGTCATGTACACTCTCTCATACACACACAGTCATGTACACTCTCTCATACACACGCAGTCATGTACACTCTCTCATACACACGCAGTCATGTACACTCTCTCATACACACGCAGTCATGTACACTCTCTCTCATACACACACAGTCATGTACACTCTCTCTCATACACACACAGTCATGTACACTCTCTCTCATACACACACAGTCATGTACACTCTCTCTCATACACACACAGTCATGTACAGTCTCTCTCATACACACTCATTTAGACACTCATTACTGTTACCCAATGTTCATTCCTGTTACTATTTATTTTATTTTTTTCTAAAAAACTAACGTTAAACCACTGTTTTTATCAGTTTTGTTTGGTCCATCATTTATACATTTGTTTAATAAATTATTTTAAAAAATTATAAACTTGAGGCTTCGGTTTTCTTTAAAGTGAAAAAAATGGCTTTGTGATTTTTATTAAAATACACCTTGCCTTATAGTGATTTTTTGTCACAAATATCAAGTATTTGAACATAACCAACAATTTCTTTAAAATAAACACTTTCTTGTGGGGAAAACAAAGGAATTAATAGACATGCTTTTAAACATGCTTTTTAAATGGCACATGAGTTTCGGTAACAGGACTGAGAAAACATGCGTCCATCTTCTGCTTAGAAACTTTGTAAAAAATTAAATAAGGTTGCCTGAGATTGACCAATGCACATTTTGAATAGTTAAATATGTGTAGTAATAGATTCAATGTTGAAAAAAATGTAAATTAAAGTTTAATTTTGAAGAGTTACAACAAGCAAATGTCACCCATTCGGTGGAATGGCTCGGGTTTAGGGTTCTTCTCTTTTTGGTTTTCAAATTAGTGATGAGAGAAAAAGATTCGAATCAATTGAATCAATTGCTTCAAAAAATGATTCACGGTTTCGAAGTGTTGGAAACGCCACACGTTGGCGACCCCTGCTGGCCAGAACAGTGTAGAGCAACAACAACTCTGCATAAAAACAGCTTTTACAAATCCATTGAAAATCCTATTGAAAGTAAAATCTGTCAAATGCAATTATCTAATAATTTAATAAGATTAGATATCAAGTGTGTGAATGTGTTCTTTTATACATTTCCAGGGCTTTCTTTGTTCCATGGATGGCTCCACTTAACAGGCCAATAAGAGAATATTACCTACTACTATTCCTTTTAATTATACAAATGTTTTATTAAAACGTCCACAACTGTATGAAACTGATCAGAGATAAGGTAAACCCTATCACTTGTTCAATGTTTCTCAGTGAATATGCATGTTTAAAATACATATACACAGTTCAGTTGAATGGTCACATTTGCCCTCTTTAATGCGGTTAAACTGAATGTACGAAGTCGAAGCGAACTACCCACAGCTCACAACGACACTGGCATTTGAGTGTAATTGCTTGTGAAAGTTCAGTTCGGTTGTTTCAGTTGGGTTCATTGCTATGTGTGTATAACACCAAAAAGTATAGAAGCATGTCAATATACTGTGTTCATGTCTGTGGAAGAGAGATGAGAGACTGTATGAAGAGATATTCAGACCTTAATTTATTATATTCAGAAATCAGACTCAGACTTCATGAAAATTTAGATTTACACCTTTACAACACAAAATTTATATTGTTAATATTTACCATGGTATTTATGCTAACGGGTATTTTGAATAATTTTATAAAGTAGGCTACAATTACACAATAGTTTGTTGAGGTTGCAGGATTGATCAGAGATGAACAAAAGCTTCTACAGCCGATCTTCAATCAGATCCACACATTATGATGCACCTCAGATATACATATACTTACAGTTTTAATAATAGAAGGGAAAATAATTGATCTGAATTTGGTTATTTGACCAAACAGCCCTTTACCTGATAATAAATCAAGAGAGATCCCACAGATGAAGCACATGTCTCTACCTTTAAAGGGATAGTTCACCCAAAAATGTTGTCATAATTTACTCACTCTTAAGTTGTTACAAACCTGTATGAGTTTCTTTCCTCTGCTGAACACAAAAGAAGATATTTTGAAGAATGTTTGGAATCAAACAGGTGATGGACCCCATTGACTTCCATGTGTGTGTGTGTCTGTGTGTGTGTGTGTGTGTGTGTCTGTGTGTGTGGGTGGCGCTCTGGCAGGGTTTATTAAGGGCACCTGGTTGATGAGACTACAGGTGTGTGTTTGGGACGAGGGAAACAGCGTTTTTGAGTAGCGCGCAAACTGGATTATATTGCTGTATCTACAAGGTATGGACTTGAGATTTGTATTTTGTGAACTTGAAAGATTGACATCACAAGAAGAAATGTTTATTCATTCAAGCACAATTAAGAAAGACACTGTTTGCGTTGGACATCTGCTTGTTTGTAGCTACGCGTTCTTCTAAAACTTGCTCATTCATATTATCAACACCAGCGATTTAGTGAAAGCTCCTTCAATTAATGATGATGTTAAATTAAATGTATTTTAATGGGCTTGAAAATAATTTAAAACATATTCAATATTTGGAAAACGTTTCAAGTAATTCATTATAGGGGAGAGCGGGGCACAAACATGCTTTTTGACTTTCACAGACCGTTTGTGTAAATCTACTTGGGGTTCAGAGTATTTATTTTTTTCCCCACGTTAATTTTCCACATATCTAGTACAATTATGTGGTTTCGTTAATACAGTGTATTTTTTTTTTCTTGATTTACCCCGAAAGAATGGAAGTGAAATGTGACAACATGCCCCATAGGTGCCCCATTTTAACATGACCATATGACATTAAAATGTTATCTGACCTAAATAAAAAAATATATATATACAAGACAAGCTAAAATATTTTCTCAATAAAATACAATTAACTTTTTCATATAAAATGACTTTTTTAATAATATATAATTACAAATAAAGTAATTGAAGAGTTTAATGACAAACACACGCAAACCAGCCATAGTTCAAAACATAATTAATAATTTCTGAACATTGACAAAAGGCCTATTTCTCTCAAATATTGTTCACAAATCTGTATTAGTGAGCACTTCTTTGCCGAGATAATCCCTCCACATCACAGGTGGTTCATACCAAACTGCTGATTAGACTGCATGATTATTGCACAGGTGTGCCTTAGGCTGCCATAATAAAAGGCCACTGTAAAATGTGCAGTATTACTGAATTGGGGGCCCGGGAGGGACTTCTGGCTCCAGTTTGCTTGTTCTTTCTCAGTTTCACATTCTGTACGAGGACGACAAAATATAAGTAGCCTAATGCTTTTAGTAAACAGTCTTTCACACAAACATAGAACCAATAACACAATAATTTCAGCTTTGTGGTGTTGAGTGTAATTATGAAAAACTTTTCTTCTTTTGTTTGCAGACTATGTTTCATACAAAGTTTATCGGGATCCTTTTCAGTCTATTAATAATTTGTAAGTAATTTTTTGATTGAAATGAACTTATCTTAAAATGTTGAAAATCTTTTTTTTTTTTATTACAATATATTCCATTCAATCTTTGTCTTTCATTACAGTGGATCAACAAGAAGCATCCGATCTTGATGCACACGCCGCTCGAAGCTGCAAAGAGCTTCAGAAGAAGCATCAGGTTAATGATGGTACGCTCATTTAATGTTAATATTTGATCTTAAGCAACAACTGCAGTGAAGTGACTCAGGAATGCTTGTTCACGCAGATGGCCTGTACTACCTGAACTCCTCCAGAGGGGTCCTTTACCAGACCTTCTGTGATATGACCACTGCGGGGGGGGGCTGGACGCTGGTCGCCAGTGTTCATGAAAACAACATGTTCGGAAAGTGTACTGTTGGTGATCGCTGGTCTAGTCAGCAGGGCAGTGAGCCAAACCGGCCTGATGGTGAAGGGACATGGGCAAACACAGTCACATTTGGAAGTGCAGAGGCCTCTACAAGTGATGATTATAAGGTATTTTTATTAAAATTCATGGTTTTACAGCAATGGTGAAATAGGGGGTACAGAAATGATCAAAGGATGTTTTTGTAGAGTCTGAAACGATAGTCTGTTTCCTTTCTGTCACAGAATCCTGGCTACTTTGACATTCCAGCACGAGATGTGTCCGTGTGGCACGTTCCTAATAATATGGAGGTGGAAACCTGGACCGCTTCTTCCTTCCTGCGATACCACACTGAGAATCACTTCTTAACTGTCCACGGAGGAAACCTTTACAATTTATTCAAGGTCAGATAAACTTCAACACCTTTTTTGAGTTTGAAACATTCACAGAAATACAATTTTTGTGAAATTACAATAATACCGTTTTTTTGTGTTTTTTTCCCCCAGAAATTCCCGGTGAAGTTTGGAATAGGGACATGCATCACTGATAATGGACCTGTTATTCCAATAGTGTATGATGAAGGAAATGCGGATTACAACAAAAATCTCTATGGTCCCCATTCAAGAAGTATGTCTCTTTTTTAATGTATCTTTTATTTAAGCAAGTCACTTAAAAACAAATTCTTATTTACAGCAACAGCCTGGCACTATCCCTTGAGCCAATATATTTTTTCAAATATTTTGAATGAAAGTGGCTTCATGAGTTGACAGAGTATCTGAAAATATGTATTAAGTGATGGTGTACAAGACATCATCATTGCTGAGATCCAATCACTTTAATGAATGAAAGCCATGTCATGTGTTCATGGACATATCATGACAGATTATCATCACTGATACTGTATATTCTGTATATTTTCCCAGCAATATTTCAGGCTGGATTCATCTCATTCAGAGTCTTCAACACTGAAAAGGCAGCCATGGCTCTTTGTTCAGGTGTCAAACCAACCGCCTGCCACACTGAACATGTGAGTCAACATAATATTCTGGATTATTCATACATCACATGGACAGCATTTGTGAAATTAATAAATTTACAATGAAAAATCACCAATGTCACTGTAAGAAGTGCATGTGATGTCCTCATGTTGTTGCAGTTCTGCATTGGTGGAGGTGGACACTTTCCTGAGGGGGTCCCGAGGCAGTGCGGGGACTTTACGAGTTTCGACTGGGATGGCTATGGAACTAATGTGGGATGGAGCGCTTCTAAAGAGATAACTGAAGCCGCCGTGCTTCTCTTCTATCGCTAAATCTAAACTCGCCAGCATCCTTTCCTTCTTTCTAAGATCTACCAGCCCCATGACATATTGAGTAATCAACAAACTAACAACCCTGTGTTTTGGGTAGATCTAAGTTTGCTTTGACAGTAACAGAGATGGTTTCTGAATTTGCACATGTTGAGAACCAATCATATTAGAGAAAAATGGTGTGATGAAGAGTAATGTCATGTTACCTTATGTACCATAAACGTATGTATTCTTTTTGGGGATTCTCTCTGAAATGTGCGAGATCCTCCCAGCTCGGATTAAAGCATATTTAAAGGCATTGTCTGGAGTCTGTCTGTTAGCACAAAGTATGTTGGCTTTAACTTTTTTTTTTTTTTTTTTTTTTTTTTGTCAACAGGTTCCACGTAACTGGGTTACGTTGGATTTATGTAACATTTATTTCAATAAACTTAATTACATACGGTTAATCCAATACCTTTTAGATTAACAGTCTTAATTTTGACCAAAACAATTAGGCTAATTTATTTCAATTATCCTTACATTAATAATTATACATTCAACCAAAACAAATAATCCAGTTTTATTCAATGAATACATTCACTTTTTCTGTTTTACTATTTTATTTATATTTTTACAAACATTTCCAACGTGAACATGTGCACAATATTTACTCTGTAAAGACTGCCTTTTAAGAAAAACAATTGTTACTAAAAATAAAAGCGTGTTGTCTTAAAGTGAAAAAATGTAATAAAATAATTATATATTCTACAAAAAAAGCAGCAAAGAATTGATCAGTTGTTAAACATTAAAGAGCAGAAATGGTTCTGACCTCAGATTAAAGGAGTTTATTTCTAAATAACACCAAGTATCGAAGAACGAGCCGGTCTCATAAAACTGCGTATCTATACCACGAATTTAATTTCTCGTGCCATTTATACGCTAAAAATAGTTATTGCGTGTATATGATACGCACTTTATGGCGAGCAGGGGCGTCCGTTTGTGTTGAAAAGTGGTGAGGACAAAAGATCAGATGAAAAAAACATTACAGCAGGACGAGAAAAATGTTGAATAATGGTGCATCAAAAATGGGGATAGCGTAAGCCAGTCAACAACACGAAAATACTCGGCATTAAACCCTCAATAAGGTCGACTGCACATGTAACAGTGCCTGCAACACCAGCTCAACCGAACAGTGCCAAAGCACCTACTGGACAGGGCTCGACATTAACGCTGGTCCGGGACAAGTAAAAGAGAATTTTATTCAGTGAATTTAATGATTCAGTGGAAATGATTTAATTTGATCAGCCCTACCTAGGGTAACAAATTAAGGAATTTAAAATGAAAGATGAAGCATACATTTAATGAGATTGGGGGAGGAGATGCCCTTTAAAGGTTCAGATATTACAATATGCCGATTTAAATATCAAAGCTGATTGAACACTGATGAGAATATTGCTTCAGAATAAATTAAATAGAAAAAAATACGGACAAGCAACTTTTTTACTCGGACAAGTGAATGACAGATTTACTCAAGGACAAGCACATGAAAAGGCTTAATGTCGAGCCCTGCTGGTTAAGTCAATGATTAGCCCACAATGAAATTCATGACCTGTGGGTGTGAGAAAGGAGGATGGTAGCAGAAATATCCTCATTGCTGCACAACGCCTCTCCCCTTGAGCCGCTGCTTTAGTCTCAGACTGATACATCCGAGTCTGAAGGAGCGTTACAGAAGGTCTTTTCTTTATAACCAAAGCTGTTCCCATAGACCAGTCTTCAAAATACACTGTTATTACTTTTTAGCTTATACATTGTATTGTGTATACTGTTATTATAGTATATTTTCTTTTTAATTTATTTGTATGGTTTCACTTCATTTTGATGGTCCCTTTAACACATTCTGTTGACTATAAGTAACGTTGCACCTACATGTCTACTAGCTCTCATTAGAGTGTTAGTAGAGTATTAGTAGACTGGACAACAAGACTCGAGCCCTGTTCACTGATCCACTGTTCGATCGCACCCGCGCCTCACACACACACACACACACACACACACGCACACACGCACGCACGCACGCACACACACACACACACACACACACACACGCACGCACGCACGCACACACACACACGCACGCACGCACACACGCACACACGCACACACGCACGCACGCACGCACACACACACACACACACACACACACACACACACACTCTCACTCACACACACACACACACTCACTCACTCACTCACACACACACACACCGCAATCTGACACACACCGCAATCTTGACATGGTAGCCTGTTCATTATAGCCGTAATAAAATATAATCATAACATAGTCAACCTAATATATAAAAATTGCACTGCTCTGTTTAAATAGTCACTTACAATTTATACCATTCAGCGTAAGCACTGTCGCCTATCCAAGCACATTTTTGCGCATGTGAAGAGGATGATTTTTTACGTCGATATTGGAACGTGAGTGAAGTAAAACAAAAGCCTATAATAAAGAATAGTTTACCATCCAATACATGGCGAATGTTGAAACATTTTGATTGTACTGAGATACAAGGCCGCTTACTTTCGCTTTCAATTATTTCGTTTTGGCTTGTTCATAGTTATATTCTTGTTCCGTTATCATCGCCTTTTCTCAGAGAGCACTGATTTGATTAAAGATAAAATTGGCTAGTTTTGGAAAATGTTTCAAATTGTCGACTTATTACAATTTATTTTCTCTTTTTAATATATTTTAGCGCTCCCGCTTAACTGCTTCTCCATCTCGCCCTCGCTCGCTGCGCAGGAACACACACTGTTTTCGTCGTGATTTAACAATAAATTTTGATCGAACGGGTTCCGAAAATCTGCGTTTATAACGTGATCTAACTTAATATTTGACGGTGCCCAGGTCCCCTTAGATGTCCTGTGCCCCTGGGCAAGTGACCAGTTGCCCTAATGGTTAACCCGGCCCTGGCTTTATGTTCACAGACGCTGAGCGCGCGCGTCTCGACCCATCAGTGTACTGGCAAGTGCGAGATAAGATGTAAGTATCTAAACATATCATATTTGACAGTTTTTTTAGCATAAATGTTAAACGAATGACAACTAATAAACTTTTGTCTAAGTTCTTGAAAATAGGCCTATGCAATGTGACTCATTAGTTTACTGTCGTTGTGAGGGGACAAGACAAATTATCAAAGCCGTTTTCATCACGTTAGGCACAAGATTAATAATTAATGTGTACATATTGAGAATTAATATAGGCCTAATACAATTTTTAGCCTTCAGGCAATTAAAAAAGCTCAGCTTTAGGAGGGGAAGAGACAGGGCAAGATCAGGAGACTGAGAGAAAAAGAAAGAGTGATGGAGATGAAGAGAGAGCAATAACCCACTGCCCGCTGACACGGTTTTTAACATATTTCTTATCTTTTTATGGCCTTCAAACGTTTTGAAATGCACATATCAGAGAGAGAAAAAAGTTGAACCCCCTTTCCACCTCAGATTAACTTACAAAAGGATTAGTTCACTTTCAAAAAACAAATTCCTGATCATTTAGTCACCACCATCCGGCTACATGAAACGCAAAAATATAATAGTGTAAATTATTAAAACTATTAAAAGGATGCCGCCTTTATTATGCCCCTCAAAACATGAGTTTAGTGTCATTTGTTTCTGAATGAAGATCTGCACTGAAATAATAGAGTGTGTTTAAGTTGATGTTCATCTTTTGTAGAAATGTATCAGTCTCTGGATGTTCCTCTCTCTGTAGAGGAGACTCGAGCAGAGCCGGCCCAGAGTTCAGTGCGGCCATGCTCACTCACACACGAGGAAGAGTGTGTGTGTGTGTGTGTGTGTGTGTGTGTGTGTGTGTGTGTGTGTGTGTGTGTGTGTGTGTGTGCGTGTGCGTGCGTTTGTGTGTGTGTGTGTGTGTGCGTGTGTGGGTGATGATGATGATGATGATGATGATGATGATGATGATGATGATGAAGAGCAGCAGGACAATCAAATTAGAAATTCTAATTTGTATTGACTTTGTATTAAATAGTTTCTGACCAATTGGGTTTAATTCTTTTTCAACATTTCCACACCTTTGAAGTTTCACTGTTCACTGGTTTCACAAACTAAAAGCATTTGACTTTATTAATCAAGTAGCCTACTTTTAGTATTTAAAATTTAAATGATATAATAAAACCATAAAAAGAATTAAATGAACCACTTATTAAAATGATGTCAGATGCAGTTATTTTTTCTTCAGCACAAAATTCATAATATAAAAGGCACCTTTTTAAACATTGTTTATAATCACACTAGAGATTTGTGAAAGAAGTGTTTTGTTATTTGTGCAATATTAATCAATTGGTAAATGGACTGTTTTCATGCTGTCTGTTGATGAGATAAGTTACTGTATGAAGAGAGATTCAGTCAGATTCAGGTTCTGAAGTGTAAAATATTAGCACTAAAATATATATTCTTTTATTTTTAAAGATACACGGCCTGCACACACACACACACACACACACACACACACACACACACACACACACACACACACACACACACACACACACACACACACACACACACACACACACACACACACACACACACACACACACACACACACACACACACAGGCTGCCGTGAAATTTAAAGGGATACGGTGAGAGGACTTTTCACCAGTGATGATATTACTGCGCCGTGTCGAAGTGCTCCTAAGCACTTGCTACGGTATTCTGCCATACAATATAGTTATTCATTTTACATGCTTAGAAAAGCGCAACGTTTTATTTTGTGTCACCGTCCTTGGTCGAGTTACACTACTCGAGTAACTGTATTAGGGAAAACGTGGAGGTGTTTGGTCGCTTCTCTGCTTGGCAGGTATTGAATGAACTGGGCTAAGCTAAGTGCTAACATAGTTTCGCCGCAAGACAGAGCGATTTAGTGCTCGCACTGAGACGAGAGGTATGTATCAACTCGTCTTAGTTAAGGGAATAACATAGTTTAATATGAAAATCCAGTAGAGTATTCCTTTAAGCATTTCTTTTAAAACATGACTCTACACACCAGAAAGAGATCATGCTTTAACAATGATATACAACGACTGCACACGCTTTCGCTGCACTTGAACTGTGTGTAGCGACTGCAGAACACAGGCTTTAAATTTCACACAAATATTATAAAATAGTGGTGTTACATAGGACACCGAAGCTTCAAAGCACGTATAGAGTACGCAGTGCAATTTCTCATGAAGCTCCGTGCCGGAGCGCGTATATTGTTTACAGAGAAACACGTGATCAACTAAAAACAAAGCCTCACTTACTTTCCAGTGACGTCAATGCTTCACTTTGCGTGTCGGAATGCTTGAACCCATCCCTACTCTACAGGTCAATTTACTAACATTTTGTTAAAAATATAAATAAGCCTATAGCCTATGTTATATATTCATATATCTCATATTCTGACACATAAACAGCATAGAAACTCTGAGTGAGTTCACGTAGTGTAAAAGCGCAGCGCTTCTGGACTGTACGTCACATATAGGCTCACTTTTGACATGTGTGATGCTGGCCAATAGATGCGTGTGTGATGCTGGCCAATAGATGTGTGTGATGCTGGCCAATAGATGTGTGTGAAATGCTGGCCAATAGATGCGTGTGTGATGCTGGCCAATAGATGTGTGTGTGATGCTGGCCAATAGATGCGTGTGTGATGCTGGCCAATAGATGCGTGTGATGCTGGCCAATAGATGTGTGTGTGATGCTGGCCAATAGATGTGTGTGATGCTGGCCAATAGATGCGTGTGTGATGCTGGCCAATAGATGTGTGTGATGCTGGCCAATAGATGCGTGTGTGATGCTGGCCAATAGATGCGTGTGATGCTGGCCAATAGATGCGTGTGTGATGCTGGCCAATAGATGCGTGTGTGATGCTGGCCAATAGATGTGTGTGATGCTGGCCAATAGATGCGTGTGATGCTGGCCAATAGATGCGTGTGATGCTGGCCAATAGATGTGTGTGTGATGCTGGCCAATAGATGTGTGTGTGATGCTGGCCAATAGATGCGTGTGATGCTGGCCAATAGATGTGTGTGTGATGCTGGCCAATAGATGCGTGTGTGATGCTGGCCAATAGATGTGTGTGTGATGCTGGCCAATAGATGTGTGTGATGCTGGCCAATAGATGCGTGTGTGATGCTGGCCAATAGATGTGTGTGTGATGCTGGCCAATAGATGTGTGTGATGCTGGCCAATAGATGCGTGTGATGCTGGCCAATAGATGTGTGTGATGCTGGCCAATAGATGCGTGTGAGATGCTGGCCAATAGATGTGTGTGTGATGCTGGCCAATAGATGCGTGTGATGCTGGCCAATAGATGCGTGTGATGCTGGCCAATAGATGTGTGTGTGATGCTGGCCAATAGATGCGTGTGTGATGCTGGCCAATAGATGCGTGTGATGCTGGCCAATAGATGTGTGTGTGATGCTGGCCAATAGATGCGTGTGATGCTGGCCAATAGATGCGTGTGATGCTGGCCAATAGATGTGTGTGTGATGCTGGCCAATAGATGCGTGTGTGATGCTGGCCAATAGATGCGTGTGATGCTGGCCAATAGATGTGTGTGTGATGCTGGCCAATAGATGCGTGTGTGATGCTGGCCAATAGATGCGTGTGTGATGCTGGCCAATAGATGCGTGTGTGATGCTGGCCAATAGATGCGTGTGATGCTGGCCAATAGATGTGTGTGTGATGCTGGCCAATAGATGCGTGTGTGTGATGCTGGCCAATAGATGCGTGTGTGATGCTGGCCAATAGATGCGTGTGTGATGCTGGCCAATAGATGCGTGTGATGCTGGCCAATAGATGCGTGTGTGATGCTGGCCAATAGATGCGTGTGATGCTGGCCAATAGATGTGTGTGTGATGCTGGCCAATAGATGCGTGTGATGCTGGCCAATAGATACGTGTGTGATGCTGGCCAATAGATGTGTGTGTGATGCTGGCCAATAGATGTGTGTGTGATGCTGGCCAATAGATGCGTGTGATGCTGGCCAATAGATGCGTGTGTGATGCTGGCCAATAGATGTGTGTGTGATGCTGGCCAATAGATGCGTGTGTGATGCTGGCCAATAGATGCGTGTGTGATGCTGGCCAATAGATGCATGTGTGTGATGCTGGCCAATAGATGCGTGTGTGTGATGCTGGCCAATAGATGCGTGTGTGTGATGCTGGCCAATAGATGCGTGTGTGTGATGCTGGCCAATAGATGCGTGTGTGTGATGCTGGCCAATAGATGCGTGTGTGTGATGCTGGCCAATAGATGTGTGTGATGCTGGCCAATAGATGCGTGTGTGTGATGCTGGCCAATAGATGTGTGTGATGCTGGCCAATAGATGTGTGTGATGCTGGCCAATAGATGCGTGTGATGCTGGCCAATAGATGCGTGTGTGTGATGCTGGCCAATAGATGCGTGTGTGATGCTGGCCAATAGATGCGTGTGATGCTGGCCAATAGATGCGTGTGTGTGATGCTGGCCAATAGATGCGTGTGTGATGCTGGCCGATAGATGCGTGTGATGCTGGCCAATAGATGCGTGTGATGCTGGCCAATAGATGTGTGTGATGCTGGCCAATAGATGCGTGTGATGCTGGCCAATAGATGCGTGTGATGCTGGCCAATAGATGTGTGTGATGCTGGCCAATAGATGCGTGTGTGTGATGCTGGCCAATAGATGTGTGTGTGATGCTGGCCAATAGATGCGTGTGATGCTGGCCAATAGATGTGTGTGATGCTGGCCAATAGATGTGTGTGTGATGCTGGCCAATAGATGCGTGTGATGCTGGCCAATAGATGTGTGTGATGCTGGCCAATAGATGCGTGTGTGTGATGCTGGCCAATAGATGTGTGTGTGATGCTGGCCAATAGATGCGTGTGTGATGCTGGCCAATAGATGTGTGTGATGCTGGCCAATAGATGTGTGTGTGATGCTGGCCAATAGATGTGTGTGTGATGCTGGCCAATAGATGCGTGTGTGATGCTGGCCAATAGATGCGTGTGATGCTGGCCAATAGATGTGTGTGTGATGCTGGCCAATAGATGTGTGTGTGATGATGGCCAATAGATGTGTGTGATGCTGGCCAATAGATGTGTGTGTGATGCTGGCCAATAGATGTGTGTGTGATGCTGGCCAATAGATGCGTGTGTGATGCTGGCCAATAGATGCGTGTGATGCTGGCCAATAGATGCGTGTGTGTGATGCTGGCCAATAGATGCGTGTGTGTGATGCTGGCCAATAGATGCGTGTGTGTGATGCTGGCCAATAGATGCGTGTGTGGGATGCTGGCCAATAGATGCGTGTGTGGGATGCTGGCCAATAGATGTGTGTGTGATGCTGGCCAATAGATGTGTGTGATGCTGGCCAATAGATGTGTGTGATGCTGGCCAATAGATGCATGTGTGATGCTGGCCAATAGATGTGTGTGATGCTGGCCAATAGATGTGTGTGATGCTGGCCAATAGATGTGTGTGATGCTGGCCAATAGATGCGTGTGATGCTGGCCAATAGATGCGTGTGATGCTGGCCAATAGATGCGTGTGATGCTGGCCAATAGATGCGTGTGATGCTGGCCAATAGATGTGTGTGATGCTGGCCAATAGATGCGTGTGTGATGCTGGCCAATAGATGCGTGTGTGTGATGCTGGCCAATAGATGCGTGTGTGATGCTGGCCAATAGATGCGTGTGATGCTGGCCAATAGATGCGTGTGATGCTGGCCAATAGATGCGTGTGTGATGCTGGCCAATAGATGCGTGTGATGCTGGCCAATAGATGCGTGTGATGCTGGCCAATAGATGCGTGTGATGCTGGCCAATAGATGTGTGTGATGCTGGCCAATAGATGCGTGTGAAGCTGGCCAATAGATGCGTGTGTGATGCTGGCCAATAGATGCGTGTGATGCTGGCCAATGTGTGTAATGCTGGCCAATAGATGTGTGTGATGCTGGCCAATAGATGTGTGTGTGATGCTGGCCAATAGATGTGTGTGATGCTGGCCAATAGATGCGTGTGTGATACTGGCCAATATATGTGTGTGTGATGCTGGCCAATAGATGTGTGTGTGATGCTGGCCAATAGATGTGTGTGATGCTGGCCAATAGATGTGTGTGTGATGCTGGCCAATAGATGCGTGTGATGCTGGCCAATAGATGCGTGTGTGATACTGGCCAATATATGTGTGTGTGATGCTGGCCAATGGATGCGTGTGTGATGCTGGCCAATAGATGCGTGTGTGATGCTGGCCAATGGATGCGTGTGTGATGCTGGCCAATAGATGCGTGTGTGATGCTGGCCAATAGATGTGTGTGTGATGCTGGCCAATAGATGTGTGTGTGATGCTGGCCAATGGATGCGTGTGTGATGCTGGCCAATAGATGTGTGTGTGATGCTGGCCAATAGATGCGTGTGTGATACTGGCCAATAGATGCATGTGATGCTGGCCAATAGATGCGTGTGTGATGCTGGCCAATAGATGCGTGTGTGATGCTGGCCAATATATGTGTGTGTGATGCTGGCCAATAGATGTGTGTGTGATGCTGGCCAATAGATGCGTGTGATGCTGGCCAATAGATGCGTGTGTGTGATGCTGGCCAATGGATGCGTGTGTGATGCTGGCCAATGGATGTGTGTGTGATGCTGGCCAATGGATGCGTGTGTGATACTGGCCAATAGATGCATGTGATGCTGGCCAATAGATGCGTGTGTGATGCTGGCCAATAGATGCGTGTGTGATGCTGGCCAATAGATGCGTGTGTGATGCTGGCCAATAGATGCGTGTGTGATGCTGGCCAATATATGTGTGTGTGATGCTGGCCAATAGATGTGTGTGATGCTGGCCAATAGATGCGTGTGTGATGCTGGCCAATAGATGCGTGTGTGATACTGGCCAATATATGTGTGTGTGATGCTGGCCAATAGATGTGTGTGATGATGGCCAATAGATGCGTGTGTGATGCTGGCCAATGGATGCGTGTGTGATGCTGGCCAATAGATGCGTGTGTGATGCTGGCCAATAGATGCGTGTGTGATGCTGGCCAATAGATGTGTGTGTGATGCTGGCCAATGGATGCGTGTGTGATGCTGGCCAATAGATGTGTGTGTGATGCTGGCCAATGGATGCGTGTGTGATACTGGCCAATAGATGCATGTGATGCTGGCCAATAGATGCGTGTGTGATGCTGGCCAATAGATGCGTGTGTGATGCTGGCCAATAGATGCGTGTGTGATGCTGGCCAATAGATGCGTGTGTGATGCTGGCCAATAGATGTGTGTGTGATGCTGGCCAATAGATGTGTGTGATGCAGGCCAATAGATGTGTGTGTGAAGCTGGCCAATAGATGTGTGTGTGATGCTGGCCAATAGATGTGTGTGTGATGCTGGCCAATAGATGTGTGTGTGATGCTGGCCAATAGATGTGTGTGATGCTGGCCAATAGATGTGTGTGATGCTGGCCAATAGATGCGTGTGATGCTGGCCAATAGATGCGTGTGTGATGCTGGCCAATAGATGCGTGTGTGATGCTGGCCAATAGATGTGTGTGATGCTGGCCAATAGATGCGTGTGATGCTGGCCAATAGATGCGTGTGTGATGCTGGCCAATAGATGCGTGTGATGCTGGCCAATAGATGCATGTGTGATGCTGGCCAATAGATGCGTGTGTGATGCTGGCCAATAGATGCGTGTGTGATGCAGGCCAATAGATGTGTGTGATGCTGGCCAATAGATGCGTGTGTGATGCTGGCCAATAGATGCATGTGTGATGCTGGCCAATAGATGCGTGTGTGATGCTGGCCAATAGATGCGTGTGTGATGCTGGCCAATAGATGCGTGTGTGATGCTGGCCAATAGATGCGTGTGTGATGCTGGCCAATAGATGTGTGTGTGATGCTGGCCAATAGATGCGTGTGTGATGCTGGCCAATAGATGCATGTGTGATGCTGGCCAATAGATGTGTGTGTGATGCTGGCCAATAGATGTGTGTGATGCTGGCCAATAGATGCGTGTGATGCTGGCCAATAGATGCGTGTGTGATGCTGGCCAATAGATGCGTGTGATGCTGGCCAATAGATGCGTGTGTGATGCTGGCCAATAGATGCGTGTGTGATGCTGGCCAATAGATGCGTGTGATGCTGGCCAATAGATGCGTGTGTGATGCTGGCCAATAGATGCGTGTGATGATGGCCAATAGATGCGTGTGTGATGCTGGCCAATAGATGTGTGTGTGATGCTGGCCAATAGATGCGTGTGTGTGATGCTGGCCAATAGATGCGTGTGTGATGCTGGCCAATAGATGCGTGTGATGCTGGCCAATAGATGCGTGTGTGATGCTGGCCAATAGATGCGTGTGTGATGCTGGCCAATAGATGCGTGTGATGCTGGCCAATAGATGCGTGTGTGATGCTGGCCAATAGATGCGTGTGTGATGCTGGCCAATAGATGTGTGTGATGCTGGCCAATAGATGCATGTGTGATGCTGGCCAATAGATGCGTGTGTGATGCTGGCCAATAGATGCGTGTGTGATGCTGGCCAATAGATGCGTGTGTGATGCTGGCCAATAGATGCGTGTGTGATGCTGGCCAATAGATGCGTGTGTGATGCTGGCCAATAGATGTGTGTGATGCTGGCCAATAGATGCGTGTGTGATGCTGGCCAATGGATGTGTGTGTGATGCTGGCCGATGCTGGCCAATAGTGAGCCTACGTTCTGACGTACAGCCCAGAAAATTAAACGGGTCATAATTCTATTTCCTATAAAAGACTTTGGGAGTTTGAATGACATAGGGGTCAGTAAAAAATGACTGAATTTTTGGGTGAAGTATTGAAGCTTAATGGTTGCAACACTGGCTGCATGATTGGTGGCATGCTGGTGAATCATATTATGTATGCAGATGACCTTGTTAGAGTAGTGCTGGGCAGCAGGAGCTTCTTAATATATGCTCTGACTATGGGGTGGAATTTGATATAAAATACAAATCCAGCAAAAGTGGTGTTTTAATATGCAGAACGAAACAGGATAAATGGCTTAATTTTCCTTTGTTCATGCTAGTCAATAATTGTCTAAAGGTCTGCAAAAGATTAAATACCTTGGTCATTGTATTACAGATGATATGAATGATGATGATGACATATACAGACAGTGTTATAAGTTATATGCACAGGCAAACATCATAGCACGTAAGTTTAGTTACTGCTCTAAAGTAAAAGTGGCTCTGTTCAAACCTTACTGTACACCACTCTATACTGCCCATCTGTGGTCTTACAAAAAATCCAGCATGCAGAAGTTAAAAGTTGCATACAATGATGCCATGAGAATTTTTCTCAAGGTAGAGGAGGGAGTGCTAGTCAGATGTTTGTAGGAGTAATCACACTAAAAGCACTTTTAAGAAATTTGATGTAAGTTTATGCAACGTCTGGATGAGTATCATGGTGTATCAACAGTATCATGGTGGTGCTCTCAAATCCTTTAGTGAGCTGCTCCAGGTACACGCCCAGACTGACATGAGGAACAGCTGAGTATGAAAGAAGGCGCATGTAAGTGTGTGTGTGTGTGTGTGTGTGTGTGTGGCAGCAGGGGAAGAAAGAGAGAGAGGAAAATACCAGGAACATGACAGAAAAAGATTTTCACGTCTATGGGATTTAAAAGCATATAGAAAACACATGGGCTACTGGTGAAAAAGCTCATAAGTGCTTTGTGGAAGAGTTTTATTACCGCTATAAGTTTGAAACAACATTGGAGGATTCACACTGGAGAGAAACCTCACAAGTGTTCACATAACCTCTTATTATTTAAAGGTAAAGGTCTTTCTTAGAACTGATAGGAAACGTAGGACTTAACCTAAACGTTTAGATAACCAAAGTTATAATCACTATAGCTTTCAACATCATCAGTGATAAAAGAAAAGATTCTCAAAGCCTTTAAAGCAGGCAAAGTTATTTATTAAGTTACGTGTTTAAATCTACAGACAGTAGAATGGAACAACATAGGCTACTGTAGAAAACTTAGTTGTCAAAGTCAAAGTCAAAGTTTATTTATAGAGCACCTTTTTACAACAACAGGTGTTTACCAAAGTGGTGTAGCCTACATGCAGATAACAAACAAAGCAGAAAAAAAGTAGGCTAACAAGTAACTCTCATACTGTGTTATATGCAGTTGTCATGATTCTGCCATCATGTCCGTGATTTTTCCTAGTATTGTGGCAGGATCATGACAGACCCATGTTTTGAGTACAAGCGCATGGCCAATTGTTTGGGCCATGTGCTTGTGTTGTCTCGTTACGTTACCCCGCCCCCTTGTTATCCTCGTCTTGTCATTACTGTCTAGTCAGTTTCACCTGTACTTGTCATTAGTGTTCCCTATTTAATCTCCTCATGTCTTCTGTCCTGTGTCGGTACATTATCAAACATTGCGTGTTAATCTCTGTGAGTGTTTCATCTGTTTCCAGTTGAATGAGAATTGTGAGTTTGTTTTGCTGTTTGTTTCCTGTCAAGTCAGAGTCTTATTTGTCATCTTGTCTAAGTCAAGGTGTGCTTCCTCCAGTCCTGTTTTGCCCCCTCGTGGGTTTTGTTTTTGTCAATAAATCGTGTGTTTAGTGTACTTTGTCTGCGCCTGGGTTCTCCTTCCACATCAGCGTGACAGCAGTACTGTACAAATGTTTTTAAATGTAATTTAAAAACTGCAAGTGAAGGTGCCTGCGCCTGCCTAATGTACAAAGGTAAATTATTTCAAAGTTTCGGGGCCACCACCGCAAAGGCACGATCACCTCTGCTTTTTAATCTTGTTGTAACAAATAATGCACGGTTGTGCAAACCTACTTACTAGTATGAGGTTACGCACCGGTGTGTGGGAGTGCGTAAAGAGTTTATGATTTTAATAACACGAAAGTGAGCTGCGCATTCCAAATAAGGTAAGTAATAAAGTAGCTTTCACAGTGTCTTACTCATTATGTGCCGGGGAAGGGAAGCACCTGTTGCATTAGCAATCAGGGAGCAAAGCTATAAAGGTATGATGTATTTGTTGTTTGGGGGGTTTCTCGGAATACACTGGGAGGGATATTTTGCTGGGGTTTCCCCGAGCAAAGTGAGCGTGTGTGTGAGGAAGGGGGCAGAGAGCAGGTTGTTTTCCTCCATACACTCTAAAAAGTTTAACCATGGTTTACTCAATTTTTTTGGTGAAACATTTTTACACTTAAAAATATTGATTTAATTTAAAAGCAGTGAAATAAATTACATACACTGTATGAACTGAGTAAATGTAAGTTTAAAAAAAAAGTAGATCTGAGTAACTGCATTTGGTACATTAACAAATAAAATTGAGTAGAATTAATTGGGGAACAACATTTTAAAAAACAATATGTATAAGTAATATCAACTGTTTTTATTTATGAGTAATATTAACTTTTTCATTTCCTTTAAACCGTTGTAAAAAATATTCCATACAACCACCGGTACATGACATTGGCCTTTATTGTCGATGAGTACAGCAATAACGTTACAGCGAATTTTATACAGTTTTAGCATAAACAATATTGCCTACATATAAACTCATGTAACAAACATTTTAGATGTAAAAATTAAACATTTAAACATTCAAGTAATTCAAGTTTAATCAACTGGTCTTGTTTATAGGCGTTACAATAACGCGAAAAGACAGTCGCGACACTCGTTTAACTTAGGCACAAATGTATGTTCTTTTGCTTTAAATAAAATGATTTAAACCACAGTAGTGATCTTATAGATAAAATAAAACATACACAAACCTGAATTTCACAGCGGAAATCCGAAATACACCAATTCTACGACTCCGAGAAGAGAAAACTGTTCTCGAGACCGGAGAGAATTCAAACTGCCACTCAACCGTTGAGTCGTCGTCACATCAGAGGGTGGGGGAGGGTGCATTGTTTTAATTGAGTAAACTTACTCAATTTCTTATGTATGTGTTAAATATGAATACAGTTTATTTGAATAAAGTAATATTTGTGGTTCTTGAAACAGATCAGTTTAATTATCCATTCTCAAAATATTTTGATGGAAATGTCACAAATAAAGTATATTTTAAATTTTAATAAAAAGCATGAGTGGTATTGAGGGTATGTCCTGATATTTCACGAGTTCGCATCTACATATAATTATTATGATAAAGATTATGCGTACTTGGCGTGCTGTCCGGGTGGAGGGCTCCGAGCTCGCAATTTCTGGCCGAACCCAGAGTACCCCCCCCCCCCCCCCCCCCCCCCCCTCCCAGGTTTGATTAAATGTCATCATCATTAATTACAAATAGGCTGATTAGAGTTGCAACTGCCTTTGCATCAACCTGTTGTCCCCCCTGGGTTTTAATACCATGATGGTCCAAAAATTAAATTGTTATTTATATCTGATGAATTGTATACTATTGAGCCACATAAAATGATTAGTCCAGTAGACAACCTGTAAATCACTCTTGTTCCGAGTTGGAGTGGTTACAAAAGCGCGTGAACGGCCCACCTCAGAAGACTCGACACAACTGACTGAAGGAGCGCGCGCTGGGGATGTCGTCATCACCGCAAGTCGGAATTAACGTTAGATTCTCAAAAACCCGCCAAATACTGTATAAAACAGCAAAACATCTATAAAACATATCAAATAAAAATAAAAACGTTACAGGTTACAGACGTAGACAGACAGCAGTCCATTCAATCTCAGTCATGGGTAGGGTGAAATATATATGAGATTTAAAGCTTTATCGAGAAGTGTAAAGCCCAAAGCAATCACAATATTTTAATATCTTAAATGTAACTAAAAGTATGAAACTATTTATTCTTAATGAAAGAATAAGTAGACAGAAATTAACAATGAAAGTTAAAGGTAGGGTAGGTCGTTTTTGGTCTAAAAAACTTTTTCCCAAATTTGTTTAAATTGTCTTTATATACCAATACATAATTAAAATGTAAGTACTCTGGAAAAGAGAGTATAAAAATCGAGTGTCTGTAGTCCTCTCAGGGCTGCAATAAACACAGCTACTTATCTCCATTCACTTCCACCCCCTCCATTCTGGGCTCCTTCCAAAACCACGTCCCCAAAACACATGAACGTGCGATGCCGTCCGCTCACAGCTGGAGGACGGGCTTACTTTTTTGACTTTTACTCTCACTTTCTCTCCATCTGCTATAGGTGGTAACTGTTTTGCTCCACAGTCAAAGTAACTTTTCTGTTTAAGCTGTCTGTCCTTGATGTCTTTATGTACATTTCTGTACAGTTGTGGTCTCAACATGAGTTGATGTAGGCAATTTTGATTTCAGTCTTCGACCCATAAGCATCTTTACAGGAGATAGTTTCACACCATCCATTGGAGCATTTCTGTACTCCATTAGAGCAGTATAAGGATCTCTTTGGCTCTCCTGTGCTTTCTTTAACAGGTTCTTGACTGTCTGGATTGCTCTTTCACTTTGTCCATTTCCCTGTGGAAATCCAGGACTTGAGGTGGTATGTCCAAACTCCCAGTTTTCTGCAAATGCTTTGAATTCTGCATTTGAGAATTGTGGACCATTATCCGACACCACTTCATCCGGGATCCCATGTCTCGCAAAGATGGATTTAAAAGCTGTCACCACATGTTCGCTTGTTGTCTGTGTGAGTTTAGCAATCTCCAGAAACTTTGAAAAGTAATCTACACACATCAAATATTCACCTCTTGTCGAAGTGGAACAAGTGTACTCCTACTTTCGCCCATGCTCTGTCTGGAATGTTATGGCAGATGAGTGGCTCTTCGGTGTTACTCCGTCTGAAAGTATTACAGATAGCACACTTCAACACGACATCCTCAATTTGTTTTGCCATGCTGGGCCAAAACATCTCATCTCTTGCCCTCTCTTTGCATTTGACAATACCCGGATGTGATTCATGAACTCTTTTTAGCATATCTGCTCTCAAGCTTTGTGGAACTACTATTCTCCAGTTCTTGAAGAGTAACCGATCGGAACAGGTAAGTTCTTCTCTGTAAGTCCAGTACTTTCTTATGTCTGCGGGAACTTGTCTTATGTCTGCAGGCCATCCTGACTAAACTACTTCAACGACTTTTTACAACTCTGCTGCTGTTGCTGTTCTGAATGTATTCTGCTTTTCCTTTTGAGATTGGCAGACAAACTGACAAAGTATGAACTTGTAACTCCTCTTCCAGAAGTGGTTCTGTTTGTTCATTTAGGTAGGCACGACTCAGAGTTTCTGTGATGTAAAACTCCTTTCCAGGCTTGTAACTAACACGTAAATCATATAGCTGCAATCTCATCAGCATTCTCTGCAGTCTCGGAGGAGCTTTTTGGAGAGACCTTTTGAACACCGTCTCCAAGGGCTTATGATCCGTATCCACTTGTACTGTCTTACCATAGACATACCGATGGAACTTCTCTCAGCCATAGACAATCGCCAAGAGCTCTTTTTCTATTTGGGCATATCTTTTCTGACACTCAGTGAGAGACCTTGAGCCGAATGCCACCGGATGTCCTTCTTGCAGCAACACTGCTCCCAGACTTTCAGCGCTTGCGTCCACTGATAGTTCCATAGAGCCATCCTCAGGTAAGGAATAATACAATTAACATACATCACAAACTTTATTCACTGTCAAATTTAGAAGATGTTTCTTTGTCCTGTAGCTCGCTGTGGCTGGTTAGGTCAGATTTTGAAGAGATTTTATTGCTTGGCTGTATAATTGCCACGTTTGGTGAGGACACAGCATTAGACCTGAAAGTGCTGGATCTGAATATGATCTAGGCCTACTTGCTGTGATTGTGTTTTATATGACTGTGTAGGGCTGAGCAAATATGGGCAGAACTCTTTACATGCCCTAATATACTTAAAGCCTTTTAAAGGTATACATGTGAATTAAACGTGGCACAATGGCCTTCATCATCACAGTATGCTAATGCCTATCTAGTGCAAGGGGTTTCATCAATATGATTGAGGACTGTTGGGACACACCAGGCACAGGATCGGTTCTGTCGGGACTCGGGAGAGACAGTCATTTGCACCTCAATGACACGTCTGTACCATTTGCTTTACAGAACATATGCTTTCAACGACATACTGTTTATTTACTAGTGTGTTCTAATATGTATTTGCCTGGGAAAACCCAGACAACTTCCGGAAAATTTAGATTTGCTCTGAAAGTTAGTCTGGCAAAGAGCTCATTCAAGCCCATTTCCAATCCGTTGAAATCGAGGCACCAATCAGAAACGTTGGGGCGGGCTTTACACGATGACGACAGCGCTGGGATTTTGAAGCAGATTTTGTAGCCTAAATTACAAAGATTGATGCCGCCGTCGAACATTACTCGTTAGAATCAGCTATCGCGTCTGTTTTAAGCGATTTGAACGTTTCCTTTTGGTTAAAAAACCGAGCAAAGAACAACACTCTGAGATGTTTCTCCGCCGGCCGCCGCTCTGCATACGTCATCTCCTTCATCGCTCTGATTGGTTCTAGGTCTACCCGCGACGTCCGTTCCACGCCCCTCTGGAAATGATTTGTCTATGACGCTTTGCCAGACCATAACTCAGTTACAACTGAGAATGGTCTGTTTTTTCTGTCTCTGTGTCTCTGTGTCTCTTCCCTCTGTCTGTCCGAAATGCATCAGTCTCTGTGTGTCTTCCCTCTGTCTGTCCGAAATGCATCAGTCTCTGTGTCTCTTCCCTCTGTCCGAAATGCATCAGTCTCTTTGTCTCTTCCCTCTGTCTGTCCGAAATGCATCAGTCTCTGTGTCTCTTCCCTCTGTCTGTCCGAAATGCATCAGTCTCTGTTTCTCTTCCCTCTGTCTGTCCGAAATGCAGCAGTCTCTGTCTCTTCCCTCTGTCTGTCCGAAATGCAGCAGTCTCTCTGTCTCTTCCCTCTGTCCGTCCGAAATGCAGCAGTCTCTCTGTCTCTTCCCTCTGTCTGTCCGAAATGCAGCAGTCTCTCTGTCTCTTCCCTCTGTCTGTCCGAAATGCAGCAGTCTCTCTGTCTCTTCCCTCTGTCCGTCCGAAATGCAGCAGTCTCTCTGTCTCTTCCCTCTGTCCGTCCGAAATGCAGCAGTCTCTCTGTCTCTTCCCTCTGTCCGTCCGAAATGCAGCAGTCTCTCTGTCTCTTCCCTCTCCCCTCTGTCTGTCCGAAATGCAGCAGTCCCGATGTCTCTTCCCTCTCCCCTCTGTCTGTCTGAAATGCAGCAGTCTCTGTGTCTCTTCCCTCTGTCCGTCCGAAATGCAGCAGTCTCTCTGTCTCTTCCCTCCGTCCGTCCGAAATGCAGCAGTCTCTGTGTCTCTTCCCTCTGTCCATCTGAAATGCAGCAGTCTCTCTGTCTCTTCCCTCTGTCTGTCCGAAATGAAGCAGTCTCTCTGTTTCTTCCCTCTGTCCGTCCGAAATGCAGCAGTCTCTCTGTCTCTTCCCTCTGTCCGTCCGAAATGCAGCAGTCTCTCTGTCTCTTCCATCTGTCCGTCCGAAATGCAGCAGTCTCTCTGTCTCTTCCCTCTGTCCGTCCGAAATGCAGCAGTCTCTCTGTCTCTTCGCTCTTCCCTCTGTCTGTCCGAAATGCAGCAGTCTCTCTGTCTCTACCCTCTGTCCATCCGAAATGCAGCAGTCTCTCTGTCTCTTCTATCTGTCCGTCCGAAATGCAGCAGTCTCTGTGTCTCTTCCCTCTGTCTGTCCGAAATGCAGCAGTCTCTCTGTCTCTACCCTCTGTCCATCCGAAATGCAGCAGTCTCTCTGTCTCTTCTATCTGTCCGTCCGAAATGCAGCAGTGTCTCTTCCCTCTGTCCGTCCGAAATGCAGCAGTCTCTCTGTCTCTTCCCTCTCCCCTCTGTCTTTCCGAAATGCAGCAGTCTCACTGTCTCTTCCCTCTCCCCTCTGTCTGTCCGAAATGCAGCAGTCTCTCTGTCTCTTTCCTCTCCCCTCTGTCTGTCCGAAATGCAGCAGTCTCTCTGTCTCTTCCCTCTCCCCTCTGTCTGTCCGAAATGCAGCAGTCTCTCTGTCTCTTCCCTCTCCCCTCTGTCTGTCGGAAATGCAGCAGTCTCTCTGTCTCTTCCCTCTCCCCTCTGTCTGTCCGAACTGCAGCAGTCTCTCTGTCTCTTCCCTCTCCCCTCTGTCTGTCCGAAATGCAGCAGTCTCTGTGTCTCTTCCCTCTCCCCTCTGTCTGTCCGAAATGCAGCAGTCTCTCTGTCTCGTCTCTCTGTCTCTTCCCTCTGTCTGTCCGAAATGCAGCAGTCTCTCTGTCTCGTCCCTCTGTTTCTTCCCTCTGTCCGTCCGAAATGCAGCAGTCTCTCTGTCTCGTCTCTCTGTCTCTTCCCTCTGTCCGTCCGAAATGCAGCAGTCTCTCTGTCTCTTCCCTCTGTCCGTCCGAAATGCAGAAGTCTCTCTGTCTCTTCGCTCTTCCCTCTGTCTGTCCGAAATGCAGCAGTCTCTCTGTCTCTTCCCTCTGTCCGTCCGAAATGCAGCAGTCTCTGTCTCTTCTATCTGTCCGTTCGAAATGCAGCAGTCTCTGTGTCTCTTCCCTCTGTCCATCCGAAATGCAGCAGTTTCTCTTCCGTCTGTCCGTCCGAAATGCAGCAGTCTCTCTGTCTCTTCCCTCTCCCCTCTGTCTTTCCGAAATGCAGCAGTCTCACTGTCTCTTCCCTCTCCCCTCTGTCTGTCCGAAATGCAGCAGTCTCTCTGTCTCTTCCCTCTCCCCTCTGTCTGTCCGAAATGCAGCAGTCTCTCTGTCTCCCTCTCCCCTCTGTCTATTCGAAATGCAGCAGTCTCTCTGTCTCCCTCTCCCCTCTGTCCGTCCGAAATGCAGCAGTCTCTCTGTCTCTTCCCTCTCCCCTCTGTCTGTCCGAACTGCAGCAGTCTCTCTGTCTCTTCCCTCTCCCCTCTGTCTGTCCGAAATGCAGCAGTCTCTCTGTCTCTTCCCTCTCCCCTCTGTCCGAAATGCAGCAGTCTCTCTGTCTCTTCCCTCTCCCCTCTGTCCGAAATGCAGCAGTCTCTCTGTCTCTTCCCTCTCCCCTCTGTCCGAAATGCAGCAGTCTCTCTGTCTCTTCCCTCTCCCCTCTGTCCGAAATGCAGCAGTCTCTCTGTCTCTTCCCTCTCCCCTCTGTCTGTCCGAAATGCAGCAGTCTCTCTGTCTCTTCCCTCTCCCCTCTGTCCGTCCGAAATGCAGCAGTCTCTCTGTCGCTTCCCTCTCCCCTCTGTCTTTCCGAAATGCAGCAGTCTCACTGTCTCTTCCCTCTCCCCTCTGTCTGTCCGAAATGCAGCAGTCTCTCTGTCTCTTCCCTCTCCCCTCTGTCTGTCCGAAATGCAGCAGTCTCTCTGTCTCTTCCCTCTCCCCTCTGTCTGTCCGAAATGCAGCAGTCTCTCTGTCTCTTCCCTCTCCCCTCTGTCTGTCCGAAATGCAGCAGTCTCTCTGTCTCTTCCCTCTCCCCTCTGGCTGTCCGAAAAGCAGCAGTCTCTCTGTCTCTTCCCACTCCCCTCTGTCTGTCCGAAATGCAGCAGTCTCTCTGTCTCTTCCCTCTCCCCTCTGTCCGTCCGAAATGCAGCAGTCTCTCTGTCTCTTCCCTCTGTCCGTCCGAAATGCAGCAGTCTCTCTGTCTCGTCTCTCTGTCTCTTCCCTCTGTCCGTCCGAAATGCAGCAGTCTCTCTGTCTCTTCCCTCTGTCCGTCCGAAATGCAGCAGTCTCTCTGTCTCTTCCCTCTGTCTGTCCGAAATGCATCAGTCTCTCTGTCTCTTCCCTCTGTCCGTCCGAAATGCAGCAGTCTCTGTGTCTCTTCCCTCTGTCTGTCCGAAATGCAGCAGACTCTCTGTCTCTTCCCTCTCCCCTCTGTCTGTCCGAAATGCAGCAGTCTCTCTGTCTCTTCCCTCTCCCCTCTGTCTGTCCGAAATGCAGCAGTCTCTCTGTCTCTTCCCTCTCCCCTCTGTCTGTCCGAAATGCAGCAGACTCTCTGTCTCTTCCCTCTCCCCTCTGTCTGTCCGAAATGCAGCAGTCTCTCTGTGCTTCCCTCTGTCCGTCCGAAATGCAGCAGTCTCTCTGTCTCTTCCCTCTGTCCGTCCGAAATGCAGCAGTCTCTCTGTCTCTTCCCTCTGTCTGTCCGAAATGCAGCAGTCTCTCTGTCTCTTCCCTCTCCCCTCTGTCTGTCCGAAATGCAGCAGTCTCTCTGTCTCTTCCCTCTCCCCTCTGTCCGTCCGAAATGCAGCAGTCTCTCTGTCTCTTCCCTCTCCCCTCTGTCTGTCCGAACTGCAGCAGTCTCTCTGTCTCTTCCCTCTCCCCTCTGTCCGTCCGAAATGCAGCAGTCTCTCTGTCTCTTCCCTCTCCCCTCTGTCTGTCCGAAATGCAGCAGACTCTCTGTCTCTTCCCTCTCCCCTCTGTCTGTCCGAAATGCAGCAGTCTCTGTGTCTCTTCCCTCTCCCCTCTGTCTGTCCGAAATGCAGCAGTCTCTCTGTGCTTCCCTCTGTCCGTCCGAAATGCAGCAGTCTCTCTGTCTCTTCCCTCTGTCCGTCCGAAATGCAGCAGTCTCTCTGTCTCTTCCCTCTCCCCTCTGTCTGTCCGAAATGCAGCAGTCTCTCTGTCTCTTCCCTCTCCCCTCTGTCTGTCCGAAATGCAGCAGTCTCTCTGTCTCTTCCCTCTCCCCTCTGTCTGTCCGAAATGCAGCAGTCTCTCTGTCTCTTCCCTCTCCCCTCTGTCCGTCCGAAATGCAGCAGTCTCTCTGTCTCTTCCCTCTCCCCTCTGTCTGTCCGAACTGCAGCAGTCTCTCTGTCTCCCTCTCCCCTCTGTCTGTCCGAAATGCAGCAGTCTCTCTGTCTCTCTCTCCCCGTAGAGGAGACCTGAGCAGAGCCGGCCCAGAGTTCAGTGCGGCCATGCTCACTCACACACGAGGAAGAGTGTGTGTGTGTGTGTGTGTGTGTGTGTGTGTGTGTGTGTGTGTGAGTGATGACAATGATGAAGAGTAGCGGGACAATCTACTACAAATTCACATTTTTCTTGACTTTGTATGAAATATTTTCTGTTATCACTTATTAAAATTATTATAAAATAAGGATTTCATTCATTTTTAACATTTCCACACCTTTAAAGTTTCACTGGTCAGTGGTTTCCCAATCTAAAAACATTTGATTTCATTAATTAAATGATTGATTAAATTGTAAAATTAAAATAAATAATTTAATAATATAACCATAATTAAAAAATAAAGCACTTACTAAAAAAGATGGAATATTTTATTTGTTTCCCTGCATCTTATGTGACCATCAGAGAACCGCAAAGATGCAAATGTGTTGTTAAATGATTAAAATAGCCTATATGACCATAAAATCTCAGGGAGACAAAGTAAATATTTTCATTCATATTTTCAAATAATATATCTAGCTATTAATTCTCTTCTTTGAGACAATAGTGTGCAGTGGGGTTAGAATTGTATTATTCCAAAGAAACGTAAAGAATCGTAGGTAATACAGAGCATGCAATGATTGGTCAGTGCAGATGGCTGTTATCTGATTGGCTTAAGTTGACGGTGGGCGGAGTCCACTTACTGTATTTGTGGATGTGTCGGCATCTATTTTTGTCTATGGTCTGCATGTCTTTGACGCTAGAAATGTTTCAAAATCCACAAATGCAAAAGAAGCGATTCACAAATGAATGCCAGGCAGAATTGTGTTTGTGACATAAAACACATTTATAAATAGTTTTTATTTACTTTTTAATCTAATTTTATTTGTGAATTTTATTAATTTTTGTGAAATTCTTTACATTTATTTGTGGATCTTAATCATTTATTAGTGAATTCAATCATTTTTGTGAATCTCTTTGTTTATATGTGAATCTCATTCTATTTATTTGGAAAAATACAAGAATTCGATTTCGAACCCATAATGTGCGCTCTGACACGAGTCATTACGGTATCGTCGAGCTACACAGGAATATTGTGACGTTTCTAAACGTACTTGTTTGTTAAACACGCATCAGTAATGCATATTCATGAGCGTAGGGCTGACTCAGCAGGGGGCGGGGCTAAAACAACCCGTCACTGAATATTATTAATATTCTTTTAAGTTCACCGTGGTAGATTTGTACGTGCTTCTTTACTATATAATTTTTCTTTGGTGTTTAAGGATGTCTTATTTGGATTTTATTACCCTGACAAGAATCTAAAAGACAAGCATTTTCTTATAAATCTATTTATTTTGCTAACCTTTTTCTACATTTTTGTCTGTTAATTCACTTTTTGTTATTTTTCGCAAAGACCTGGAATGTTATTTGGTTACTCTTCTTCCAGCAATGTCAAAGCTTTAAAGGCCTTTACGTTGTGCACAAAATATAATATTGATGCATTTTTATAATGAAAAAAAGCGACTCAAGGCATTTCTCTCTCTCTCTCTCTCTCTCTCTCTCTCTCTCTCTCTCTCTCTCTCTCTCTCTCTCTCTCTCTCTCTCTCTCTCTCTCTCTCTCTCTCTCTCTCTCTCTGTCTCTCTCTCTCTCTCTCTCTCTCTGGCTCAATGTTTTTTTTTTACTGTTTATTTTACTGGCTTTTTGACTACTGTTTATAATTATATTTTTGTTGTTTAATTCTGTTTGGAGTTTTAGCTGTATGTTTTGCTGTTATATATGTTCAATAATAAAATAATAATAAAAAGCTCACCGTGGTAGTAGTAATGACAAAGTGATTGCGCGCAGACACCAGTCGTTACGGTATCGCTTATGTGTCCGGAAGAGCGAGACTCGACGCACGGACACTGAGCTCGTCGGGTTTAGACGCGCGTCGGTTTGATGGGCGATGGGTCTGATCGCTCGCGTGCGGAAAGAATGGTTTATCATCGGAATAGTGTTGGTCATCACGTGCGCCAAGCTCGCGCCCTCCGTGGGAGTGAAAGGAGGTGAGAATCATCATCAAACACACACCTGGACACATTTCTGTCCATGCAAACTTTAAAATCAGTTAATGCACACATAAATAACAATTATGCAATGATCGCTATTAGGAAATGACTCGTATACATGAGTATCACACAAAAAGATGGTTGATTATTTGTGCATTGACATAAAATGGAAGTAATATGATGAGGGATGAGGTCACATATTGCATGTAAAGTTTTCAGCGTAAAGATGGAGACTTCATGATAAATTTGATCTGAATGGCATCATGCAGGGGGTTCATCGATGTGGTTTGATGGTTGATGGTTGTTTTTACTCTAGTTGTCACTGTGACACGTTGACTTGCAACACCCGGATCTGGATAATCCTGTCCGGGTGGAGAATAGTTACTACTGTTGGTCCTGTTTACACATGCGCGAGAACAACCTAAAGACTTGTTTAAAGTTTAAAAACCCATTGATGGATGGATGGATGGATCGATGGATGGATAAGAATCATAATAGTCAGCACAGGCTGTAGGTCTTTGATCTTAGTGGATAAAGTTTTAAAACACCACTGAAATTATATCTAAAAATCATCATGTCTGTTTTTAAATAAAAATCACAAAACATCAATTCATTTCGACTTAGAAAGTCATTGGAGACAAATGTTGTTGATATTGAAAAGTGTTGATGCATTTTAACTATGACTCCACTTATAAAACAGTACTGCACCATGATACATAAAGTGATATTATGGTACTATATTAATACCATGGTGATATTTAAATGTTGCTGCAAGAAGACATAAAGAATTCAATATGATGAAACCTGTGCAAATTACCATGTTATAACCCTAGTGCTATTATCCTAGTGTCCCAAACCATGGCAATCTAATTTAACCAATATAAAAAAAAAACATAATTCCTTATGCTGCTATTATTTAATTTGAGTCTGTTCTCTTTCAGGTCCTCTTCGGCCAGAAATCACCATCACCTACGTTGCAGTGTCTGTTATTTTCTTCAACAGTGGCTTGTCTTTGAAAACAGAGGTATGACCTGTACATGTTTTTGTTATGATTATATATATATATATTTTACAACTAATATCTGTCTTGCTGTGTTTTTCAGGAGCTGGCGAGTGCATTAATGCACGTAAAGTTGCATTTCTTCGTCCAGACTTTTACGCTAGTGTTTTTCCCCATCGCCATCTGGCTGCTTCTGAAAGTGCTGGCCCTGACGGCGATCAACGAGTGGCTTCTCAGAGGGTGAGCGCATGTATTTGCAGATTTCTCCGTCTCGTACACACTCTACCTGTTCACTGCTTTACTGAATGAAGTCTCTGTGAGTTTGAGCCGAGGGAAACTGGATCTCAGAGGGCGTCTGTGTTAGCGCTTTGGCTTATTTTCCTGTAAGAGAGTCGCTGTGTTCCCCTGCAACCTCCACACGTCCTTCAGCAGACAGAAAAGACATTCATGTTTTTATAACGTTGAAGATTATGAGTTATTATTGTTGTACCATTAGCTGAAATGTCCTGAAGTGACGCAGGATAGGGACAGTTTGTGGAGGAGAGCGTTGCTCATTTTTGTCTGGAAAGCAGAGGAATAAATGTGATTTATTATTTTTTATTACTAGTGCTGTCAAACGATTAAAATATTTAATCGCGATTAATCGCATTAATGTCACAGTTAACTCGCGATTAATCGCATTAAATCTTGATTTATGTTTGTCCCATTATTTTTTTTCTCATTTTAATGCTCTTATCAACATGGAAAAGTGGATCGGCTTGCTTTGTACAAATGTTTTTTTTTTTTTTTGAAAACAACTTTGGCATATACTGTAGTGTTCACTTTCACACTAACATTCTCACTTGGAGCAAATAATCTCTCACACGATGTAACGCTGTCCATCAATAAAAGGGTGAAAGAAATACTGACGAGGTCCTGATATTGACGAGGGGGCGGAGAATTCGCGTCAGCTGTACGTGTGTGTGTGTGTGTGTGTGTGTGTGTGTGTGTGTGTGTGTGTGTGGCCATCAAGTGATATTTCAGACTGGACGTGCTGCGATGATAGCTCAGTTCACAACGACAAAACACACAGATCACTTTGGTCTCGTCAATGGAACCATTTGGCAACTTTTTAAAAGTAAACTTTCCATTCAGAATCTTATTGCCATCCATTTCGGCGTCTCGCGCTCGTCATCCACTCAAAACGTGACGTTAACCCAGCCTACTTCTCCTTGGCTGGTGTTCTGACGATTTGTGCTGCCTTGTCGAAAAATGCTACCGTAGCGCGAATCGATCACAGAATGTCGATTAATATTATATGAAATACAATTATAATACAA
>CM060638.1:27423561-27431061 GCA_030578275.1 Meda fulgida
TGGCAGTTATAGGACAGCAGTTGTTTCTGAAATAATGTGTTTATAATGTTTTTAACTGTGTGTGTGTGTGTGTGTGTGTGTGTGTAGCTGGGCTCCTCGTCTTCTGTCCCGTTCACCTCCATCTTCTCGCAGCTCTTCATGACGGTGGTCGTCCCGCTCATAGTTGGACAGGTGAGTGTGTGTGTGTATGTGTGTGTGTTTTAGTAAATATGGTTTATCTTTATCTAATTTCACATGTGAAAAGGGCAAATAGCATCTGTAAGGGAAAGGATTAGAAACTTTAATTTGAGTTTCTGTCTTAAATAATTAAACGGCAGCAGTTATTAATAGAAAGCTGCCACTGTGATACTGAATATGTTTTGTGCATGTACAGTCAAACCAAAATGTATTCAGACAACTTCAACATTTCTCACATTATCACAGTTTATTCGCTATAGTTTAGAAAATGAAAAGAGAAAAAGAAACATATGACGAACTCAGTTATGAAATCAGTTGATATTTCACTGGTTAAAACGATTAATTGAAAAATCATTTTTTTTGGCCCAGCCCTAATATCTGGTGTCTGGATAACTGTTGCTTGACTGTACGTGTGCAGGAGGTTCAATTAGATAATACCAGTTTAGCTCAAACTATCACCAAGCAATGCTTCATGTTGTTCAGTCTGTGTGTAAAAAGAGCATTAGCAATTACAGAAAAAACTCTTAAGAAAACATGATCAGCTCAAAGTGTCTGAATAATTATTGTTCTCAATGTTACAGGTAGTCACTGTATGTTGTACATTTATCGTCTTATCAACTGGGAATAACGAAGCAAGTCGTTGCTTCGATTTAGACGTTTAATAAAAAGGAAACAAAGTAAATACAGCGAGCTTGTTCAGCAAATCGTTCCAAGATGGCCGTTGCCAAAAGTCATCATTGCTCAATGCATCTTGGGTAATGAAGTCAATTCACAAATTATAATTAGACATGTTTTTAACCACATATGTATCTGAAACATGAACTGTTAATTTTAGTGTTGTGTATTAAATGTTAACTTATTAATCTTAACTTTCAAAACTATTCTTTTAAATAGTTTTCTACCAAATAAATTCTCAACACTGTATGAAGAATTTTTGGGTATAATATGTCACAGTTTACTTTATTTTGCTCTCCTCACTTACAGAAATGAACTACACTACACACACTAGTAAAAAATGTCAAAAATGATGACTGATTTTCGACTCATTAAATACAGATTGAATACAAATCCTATATTTATAGAAAAGAACAGTGAACATAAGTTTACATAAGTGCTTCATTAATTTAAAAAAAAAAGAAGAGCCACAAACCTTTTATTTTAGGTACAATAAAACAGAACCCAACTCTATATTTCAAATGCATACGATGAAAAGACAGGATTTTGATGCGAGATGAAAAATTGGACGTGTCAGAAGAGTCGCACTCCTTGATTAAACAGGATCATATTTTATGTTTGATATAAAACACATAAAATCTCACAGCATTAGCGGTCACATCACAGAACAAGCCTATGAACAGTGGAGGAAACTAATACTGGCTTTTCAGTGATAAATAGATGAAAATAAATATGAAAAAAAAAGATCGATTCATGGATTTTGAATCAACCACATTTTAAAAAACGATTAATTGAAAAATCTATTTTTTTTTTTGCCCAGCCCTAATATCTGGTGTGTGGATTACTGTTGTGTGTCTGCAGGTGTGCAGGAGGTTCCTGAGAGAGTGTCTGGACCGCCGGAAGCCTCCGTTCGGGTCGGTGAGCAGTGTCGTCCTCCTCATGATCATCTACACCACCTTCTGCGACACTTTCTCCAACCCCAACATCGAGCTGGACCACCTGAGCCTGCTCCTCGTCGTCTTCATCAGTGAGTGTGTTCACCTTCAGAGCTGCGCATTTCACTTATAGGCAAAATTGGGAATATTGCACAAAAACATGTTTTTCCATCCCATGTGTTCAAGAGAACAAAATCGTAATTGTTCTTTTTTTTCCAGTATTTTCCATTCAGTTGAGCTTCATGGCCCTGATATTTTTCCTGTCTACAAGGTAAGAAACACTTTCGGTCATGCTGCTATTGGTTTAATATTGAGCCAAACATTTCTGCATTTTTAGATTAAGACATAACCCTGATCCACTTATTATTTGATCTGTGACGGATATCATAGTGTGTTTATATGCATCTTATTTTGTGATGTTTGTTTGTAGGAAATCCTCAGGTTTCTCTGCGGCTGATTCAGTCGCCATCATGTTTTGTGCGACTCATAAATCCCTCACTTTAGGTGAAACACAAGCTTCTGTCTGGATAAGGCAAATATTCATCATCATTACTGACCTTCTGTGATTGAAAACACTGGTTTAATGTGTGTGTGTGTGTGTGTGTGTGTGTAGGTATCCCCATGCTGAAGATCGTGTTCGAGGGTTATGAGCATCTGTCTCTGATATCAGTGCCTCTGTTGATCTATCATCCGGCTCAGATCCTGCTGGGCAGCATCCTTCTACCCTCCATTAAAACATGGATGAGCGGGAGGCAGAAGGTAACACACACACACACACACACGACCAAAACCTATGCATATACCTATATATAAACAATAATAAAGGTAATTGTGAGAAATTTTGACTTTCTGTGAGATTTAAAACTGCAGTCCGTAACTTTTTGTATATGTTTATATATACACACACACACACACACACACACACACACACACACACAGGTGAAACTCGAAAATTAGAATATCGTGCAAAAGTTCATGTATTTCAGTAATTCAAATTAAAAGGTGAAACTAATATATTTAGTATATATAACTATATACATATGCATGATTATACTTTTCAGAGGATCGATATTTCTGTATTTAAAATCCTTTTTTTTTAATTCATGTAATATTCTAATTTTCTGAGATTCTGAATTTGGCGTTTTCATAAGCTGTAAGCCATAATCATCAAAATTATAACTTTTGCACGATATTGTAATTTTTCGAGTTTCACCTGTATGAGTGTGTGTGTATATATATATATATATATATATATATATGTATATGTGTGTGTGTATTATGAAGAACATGAATCAATTTTCCAAACCGTGTTTTTGTCTTATCCTGAATCACTATGGTACACCTACAATAAGTGTTTATATTGGGACTATTTTAGACTGGTTGGGGTTGTTGTTTAATTTTTTTAAAGAGCCATTTTTATGTGGATTTTTTATTTATTTTATACTAATGTAAATTTATGCTCACATTTCTGGTGTGCATATCAGATATACTTTTTATAACTTCTCCTGTATTTCATCTGTTTCATAAGATGTTGAAATTGCAGAAATTATTACAATTAATTTGGGTCTGTTTTAACCTCTTGATTTGCTTCCTTCAGACTCTCTCGCCCATATGAACTACACTGTCGACTGGAAGCTGTGAAACACTTGGCTGAGCCAAACCAAACCAAACCAGACCAGAAACAGAAGACCAAACCAGGCCGAGACGCCGATAACAGGGGTTTTACTCGTCGGGCGTTCAGTATACGTGAGATCAAGTGCCTTAACTCGACCTGCGGGACCTCAGGCGCCAGGGACTGAAAACCATACCATGAGCTTTTTTAAACAGATACCTGAATGTATATTTTTATTTTTATATGAAGTGTGAAATCTTTTCTTACTCCAACAGCACTCAGACTTTGTCAGATGGGTTTGTTTTTGTTATTTCGACTTCCTGGGGATATTTGTGTGGCTTCATTGGGCTTATTTTTGCAGCAGTAAAACTGTTTAATGCCCTGCTAACTTTCTTACATGTACTTGCGAATTACTGACCCATTGGTCATTTGTTCTGGTGCAGTAAACGCTACGATCAGCTGTTCAACTGTGCTATGTTGTGTTACTGAAGACAATAAACAGTCATTAATTCTGTCTAAATGAGGTTTTGTGCGTGAACTCTTTCTAATCACGTGTTTTGTGGTACATCATGCAAAAAAATGACAACAAAACGAACTTGATACCAAATACACCATACGCTCTTCAAAAATAAATCTGTATTTATTCAACGTATTAAAACATTTCTTTATTCAAATCAAATACAGTTTATAATTATCTAACATTATTTAGTCTTATGGGTGAGAACGTTAAAACTAAATAATTCAACAGTGATTTACCTTTTCAAAAGGTGCTATTGTTTTTAAATTTTTCTACTGTATCTTAGTTTATTTATGCTTAAAATTTAGCTTTTAAACTAGTATTCAAATTGAAATGCATCATTTATGGTTATTAAGCGCAACTTATTTTATCTTCACTAAAAGCAAAAGCACTTTCTGCTTTTTTGTCCTGCAGTCATTAAGGAGGTTTAATACAGTAGCTGTGTTTGGAAAGGATTACTTGGATGGTTTTGTTTTTTTAGTAGTATACAATTGTAGTTTGTATGCTGTTTTTAAGAAACTGAAACTTTTATTCAGCAAGGCTGCATTAAATTGATCGAAAGTGACAGGAAAGACAGTAAAAGCAGCAAATCATCATATTTGAATGATTTCTAAGAGGTCATGTGACACTGAAGACTGGCGTAATGATGCTGAAAATGTGATCACAGGAATAAATTAGTTTTAAATTTATTACAATACTAAAAAGTTATTAGGGGCCAAGCACTTGCAATCATTAGTGTTCTTCTTCCGCTCTTGAGTCATTGGCCGCCTATAGAACCACTTACGGGATAGTTATGAAATTTGGCACATTATTAGAAGACAGTCTGAATTTTAACCATAGCAAATTTGGAGTCTCTGACTCAATCGCTTTAGCGCCACCAGCTGTCCAAAATTTCACTTACTTTTATGTTAATAACTTTTGAACAGTAAGGGCTAGTAACAAAATAGTTTTTGCACTGATTCCTTGGTTTAAGAGGATTCTAATGCATGTCGTCATGAAAATGTTTACGTCATTTTGAATTTTCGAACTCCTCCTTGGCCATCACTCCGATTTTCACAAAAATGTAACCAGATCATCTTCTAACATAAGTCAATATCTCTAATATATTTAGCATATTCTGACCAAAATTGGTGTGTGTTATGACAACCATGACTTGAAGGTACATGCACATTTTCAGCACAGTGCTACCTAGTGGTCAGGAGATATTAAAAATTGACCTTTTTGGTTCTAACTTCTGGGCGGATCGGCCAAAACTGGTCTCTTTAGATTAGATTCATGCCGAGTCGAATGATACCCAATTGTCACATATAAGCGGTTTTGGGTGTTGACCATTTTTAATTTTGACGTAAAATGCTATATTTTATGGAGGCATTGGCGTATCTTACGAAACTCAGTATGTGTCTTCAGCACCATGCCCTGATAGTACTCAAAAAGTTGAGAGAGCCACCTTGTGGTCAGAAGTTAATGAAATTTCCAAAAATGCGAATAACTTTTGAATAAATTAGCCTGTTTTAATGAAACTGGTCTTACTTGGGTCATGCCAAGAACATAAATACCAATTTTGCCATATTCGGCCAAACTTCCTGTCCGCCATTTTACTTTTCTTTCTTCTTACTTTTTCCAACTCCTCCTAGAGACCATTGGTCTGTTTTTTCATAAAAAAAGTGATCTTTTTCAGACCATCCTGCCAAAAACGAATGGATTTCGCGTCGGCAGACAAAACCGTTTTCGTATCTCGCATCGCAAACTTTGCTTGTGTAATTGTCACCTCACTCTAACCACACAACACAAATTGGTCATAGCTCCACCAGTTGGTTGAAAGTGATAAAACATTACATCACATTACTAGTGATTGTATTTGTTGTTTTTTTCAGCCATTTTGCTTGATCTTTATATCACTTTGTAATTTTTCGCCACCAGAGGTTCTTCCGGTCATGCGTATGTGGGGTAAGGCAGCGCTGTTTTATCATATAAGATACATTTGAGTGTGTTGAAAGTTGTTATAATTCTACTCTGTGCGTTAGACACTAGTCGCACACTGCAGTGAGCTAGATCGATATTAGGCATGGTAAATTTAGTACTCGCGGTAAATCAAGAATTTCAACAAAAACACTAACTGTGTTGAGCTGTATAACAATGATTAGTTTTCTGTTGATTAATGTATCCAAACAGTTTCACACCTGTCTAATAAAACATGATATATTCATTGATAAGCGACGCACGTCCGTGTCCTGGTTAAACCTCTTATTTCTCTGGATTTAAACATTCTTAGAAACATTTGGGATAGTGCAAGTAGACAAATCAACAAAATATATTACATTGTTCTAGTGATTTTTGGATATTTTGATCCAAAAATCTGTCTTTAATTGCTCATCGTGCCTTTGTGATTGGGCCCTTTATCGTTGCATGCAGCTATATTTTTTAAAGTGTATAATATCACAGTTTTTATTTTAGTTTCTTTTAATCAAAATCAAAATGATGCAACCTTGATGGGAAAAAGAGACCGTGTTTAGTAACCTATGCCTGTTCAGTTTCCCGACGGGGTTATGAGGTTGTACTCGGCCTGGAGCACCAGGAAGCTGTTTTGCCGTATTTTGCGCACCTGCACTAGGTCTCCACACTCCTGAACGTGGATGATGCCTTGGTCTCCATGGTTACAGTCGTTGAGCGACACCGCGGTTCGCTTGCGGCAGTGTTTTCTCTGAAGGTACCGGAGACCCACGGCCACGGCCATTCCCAGCGCGCCCGACAGGCCCAGTAACAGACCCAGTTCGGATGAGCTCTTCCCGGGAACGCGCTCCAGCGTCTCGTTCCCTCTCTCCGGGACTCCAGACGGGACTTTAGCGTGTTTGGGGGGTTTGAGAACATCTCTAAAAAGATTTGAAGTGTCTTTCTTGCGCTGGGTATGAGAAACGACGCCCTCTGTTGGCTCCCAGGATGGGAAAAACTCAGAGAGGGATCGACGGAGAGCTTCGGGATGAAGGGATGCTGTGAAGATCTGTGTGTTGTGAGTGTGTACTGAAGGCGTATATGTGTGTGTTTGTTGCATGGGTGCATGTGTATCTGCGCTGTGGGTCTGTGATAGTCGATTCGGGACAGTGTGTGTTTGTTGCATGGGTGCATGTGTATCTGCGCTGTGGGTCTGTGATAGTTTATTCGGGACAGTGTGAGTTTGTTGCATGGGTGCATGTGTATCTGCGCTGTGGGTCTGTGATAGTAGATTTGGGACAGTGTGTGTTTGTTGCATGGGTGCATGTGTATCTGCGCTGTGGGTCTGTGATAGTAGATTTGGGACAGTGTGGGTTTGTTGCATGGGTGCATGTGTATCTGCGCTGTGGGTCTGTGATAGTAGATTCGGGACAGTGTGAGTTTGTTGCAGGGGTGCATGTGTATCTGCGCTGTGGGTCTGTGATAGTTTATTCAGGACAGTGTGTGTTTGTTGCATGGATGCATGTGTATCTGCGCTGTGGGTCTGTGATAGTAGATTCGGGACAGTGTGAGTTTGTTGCAGGGGTGCATGTGTATCTGCGCTGTGGGTCTGTGATAGTTGATTCGGGACAGTGTGAGTTTGTTGCAGGGGTGCA
>CM060638.1:27436061-27631061 GCA_030578275.1 Meda fulgida
ACACACACACACACACACACACACACACACACACACACACACACACACACACACACACACACACACACACACACACACACACACACACACACACACACACACACACACACACACACACACACACAGACACACACACACACACACTCTCTCTCTCTCTCTGTCTCTCTCTCACACACACACACACACACACACTCTCTCTCACTCAAACTCTCTCTCACACACACACACACACACAGACACACACTCTCACACAAACTCTCTCTCTCTCTCTCTCACTCACACACACACACACACACACACACACACACACACACACACACACACACACACACACACACACTCACACACACACACACACACACACACACACACACTCTCACTCAAACTCTCTCTCTCACACACACACACACACACACACACTCTCACTCAAACTCTCTCTCTCTCACACACACACACACACACACAAACACACACTCACACAGACACACACTCTCACTCAAACTCTCTCTCTCTCTCTCACACACACACACACACACACACACACACACACACACACACACACACACACACACACACACACTCACTCACTCACTCAAACTCTCTCTCTCTCTCTCTCACACACACACACACACACACACTCACACACAGACACACACTCTCACCCAAACTCTCTCTCACACACACACACACACACACACACACACACACACACACACACACACACACACACACACACACACACACACACACACACACACACACACACTCTCACTCAAACTGGAGAAACACACAAATTATTAGCTGAAACACAATTGGATATCAAGCATGTGCCATCATGAGTGTGTACAGTAAGCCGGTTGTGTTGCTCTCCTCAGCCACTGATTGACAGCTGGTACACACTCCAGCATTGAACACAAGGCCTAGAAGCCTAATTATCATCAGCAACATTGACATCATCACCAATAAAAATAATGCAAATAATGCACAGATTATTATTGCTCACCTGGTGTATAGCTGTTAACCTGATAGCATACAAACCTGCTGACACACACATTAACATGCCAATGATTAACATTCACAGAAACACTGACTATAAAATAACACGTTCACCGATAGACTCTTTACTTGTATCGTGTGTTTTATGTGGAGGTTCATTAATCACACACACCCACACACACACACACACACCCACACACACACACACACACACACACACACACACACACACATACACACACAGCACAGGGAACTGAAATAAGACAAATCACTGTATTAATCTCATTATCTGCAACAAAAGACATTTAATTAATATGGTAATTCAACTATTATTATTATTTTTTTAATATGGTCATTTATTAACCAGGGGGTGTAATAATAAGCGGGATGAGGACTGTGTCTCCGCGTGGGCGAGCAGTGGCGCGCGCGCGGCCTGGGTTCGTCCATTGTTTTATGTGGATGTTCTCGCGCTGCAAGCACACGCTTCTCCCACGACCTCCGAGAAAACACCCTGATCTGCTCATAGTCTCGCCGATCAAGGCATTTAAATGATTCCGCGCCAGATGTACTCTTATTCATACTGTCAGATTCACATTGATGAGAATAATAAGCCAAATGTCAGTAAAATATGCGAATCAGTCGGTTCGAAATAAATTGACAAAGCAACCTTTGAGTTGTTTTGACAACCACCTGAGCAAGAAGATCGTGATTCACGTGATCACAAAAAAAGTGTTATCCTATATTAAAATATGTATATCTTACTCTATCATGATCCTTATATCAACATAAATCTAGGTCTCTTTGCCATTTTATATAGCCTATATTTTTATGTAGGCTACTAGCCTACGATCATTTATTTTTTATTTATATTTATTTCATTACAAATTAAGAGATGGCCTATAATTCAAGATGTTCACACAAATACCTAAATTATTATAATATCTATCAATATATTAATATGATATCTGATTCAAGATGTTCATATATTTACTTTATTTATAATACATTATTATTTATCCTTTATTATTTTCAAGACATTTTTTACGTGTTTCTCACCTTTTGTGTCAGTGTCACTACGTTATTGTGAATAAATAAATATGCATTTGTATTTTAAATGTATATTTTATTTATTTATATAACATGTAACGTTACTTGCTACTTTCTCTTTCAGTTCTGCTGCTGTTGGTGCAATGTGGGTTGTGTAGTTTCACTTTCTTTTTCGCCTACATCTCCCAGCGTCTCCCGAAATTCACTCGGTTCCTTTTATTTTCTCAATTGTGTCGTAATGCCTTAAGAAACTGCACATTTACCTGCTTCACGCGCTCGTGATCACCTGGGATTATAAAGTATATTCAGCCCTGTAGGTGTGTGTTCGTGTAACGTTATGCAACTGAACCGCAGCTCCAACTTTGCTTTGCATTAAAAACAAAAGCAAATCCAGTAAATCCAGTCGATCAGGAGCATTTAGCTGGAGTGCAGGGATGGTAAGGAAACTCGAGCTGCAGATATAGTGTGATATATATTGGGATTGTGTTGGAGTGGATCATCATGGACCTCCGGGCGGCATCAGCGGGCGCTCAGCAGCAGCTGGCCGGTGACAGGACGCACGAGTCCCGCATGGACGAGTACCTGCGCTCGCTGGGCTTTTACCGCAAAAAGATCGCCAAGGACGGGTCATGTCTGTTCAGGGCCGTTGCAGAACAGGTCAGAAAACTGATACTGATATTTACAACCCCAATTCTTAATGTTTATAAACCGCCAACAAATTCAAATACACTTAAAACGTCCCTAACACGCCTTAAATGTTCTCACCGAGTGCTTAAAATGTCTAAAATGTCACTCAAAGTTACTGAAGTAAAACTTACTCTAATGTTTTCATAGCACTTGTGAACTAAATGTCACGGGTTGTAGTTTCTACGGTTTGTCAAAATCACTTTTTATTTTATCTGAAGCTAATTAGCTTTAACGTTAGCACACTAGCAGTTTATGCTAACATATGCACTAATAATAATAACATGGGTGTGGTTTATTTCTGCTTGAATACTATTAAGTGCTTCATATAAATAATCGATTACTTATTTAATCTCTAAAAGGTATGATTTTAGTATCTAAACTATAATCATTAAAGTTTCATATAATCGGTTGTCGTCTTGATTTTGCTTAATTTCCTATGAAGTTTGATATTCGAATGATTTATTACATATTAATTTTATCAAGATATTGTACAGGTTTGTAAATCCCTGCAGGACACAATTTATTTTATAATCCTGATCAGGTCCCTCACTATAATTTCTCATTTCTTTATTCTTATTATATGTAAACATAAATTTTCATTCATATTCGAAGTTATGTAGTTTCAGATGTTTTATTTAACCTTATAGAATATTGATTATTTGTTAGATGAACTTAAGGATATTTCTAGAGACTGTTGTATATGAATTTGTATGAATATTATTGTTATTCATATTGAATTATTAATAGTGTTAATACATTACAATTATATAATTCACTCACTAATATATTCTGAATGAATTCAGTGCTTTGAGTTTCGATAAACCTGTTATTCCAGGTTATGAAAACTGAATGATGAAGTGTAATAAACTGAATGTGTATGACTCCGGCTGACATATTTTTTTAGCATAGATATACAGACTGACAAGTGTGTGTGTGTTTGATTGACAGGTGTTGCACTGCCAGGGTTTTCACACAAAAGTGCGTGCGGCCTGTGTGAATCATCTGAAACAGAACAGATCTAACTATGAGCTGGTGAGAGTAAAATAAATTTTATATTTACATTTTGCATTCCATTCTGAACACATCAGAAGTGTCAGTTGACCTCTGACCTGTTGTATTAAACTTGTCTTTGTTCTTTCTCAATGTGTGTGGTAGTTTATCGAAGGCGATTTTGAGACATACCTGGAGAATTTACGAGATCCTCAGGTAACAACTGGAATAAACAAAACTTTGTACATTCAGGCAGACGCTCTTATCAAAAGTGCTTTAGTTTCTTATAAAAACATTGGACTTGGTTGTGATTTCACAGACTCTCTTAATGTTAAAATGTAGAGATATTAACACTCTTTCTCTTTATTCCTCCATCCGTTTAGAGCTGGGTTGGGCAGGTGGAGATCACCGTTTTGGCTGAGCTCTATAAGTGAGAATATTACACTTACTTATGTATTTTAACTGCATATTTTGAGGCATGAACTGTGATGTCAGTGAACACGCTGGCAGTGAATGGCCAGTTGTGCATTATGACAATAACAATATGAATAATTTGACAATGATTCAGTTTTCTTGTTGCTATAAATGATGATCCTGGAGGGAAAAGTGTTTCCTGTAAATCGCAGCAGTGCAAAATGTATCATATGATAAACAAGATTATCAATGCATGAATTAAGTTTTCCATGCATAATTAAAAAAAAAAAATACATTCCAGCATATGGGCCGAAACAAAACATAAAACAATAAAATAGATCACAGTTACATAAATTTCTCTTAAAGTGCCCCTATTATGCTATTTTAAAAGTTCATTATTTTGTTTTGGAGTCTCCTGCAACAGGTTTACATTCATCCAAGGTTAAAAACACTATAATTTTCATGTAATATACATTTCAGCATCAGCTCTTTACTTAAAGAGTCTGAAAACAGTTTGATAAAAGTTTGGGTCTCCCTAAACCCCATCTTTCCAAGGGCAACTCTGCTCTGATTGGTCAGATGACCCAGTCTGTTGTGATTGGTCTACTCTGCTCTGATTGGTCAGATGGTTCAGTCTGTTGTGATTGGTCTACTCTGCTCTGATTGGTCAGATGACCCAGTCTGTTGTGATTGGTCTACTCTGATCTGATTGGTCAGATGACCCAGTCTGTTGTGATTGGTCTACTCTGATTTGATTGGTCAGATGACGCAGTCTGTTGTGATTGGTCTACTCTGCTCTGATTGGTCAGATGACGCAGTCTGTTGTGATTGGTCTACTCTGCTCTGATTGGTCAGATGACCCAGTCTGTTGTGATTGGTCTACTCTGCTCTGATTGGTCAGATGACCCAGTCTGTTGTGATTGGTCTACTCTGATCTGATTGGTCAGATGACCCAGTCTGTTGTGATTGGTCTACTCTGATTTGATTGGTCAGATGACCCAGTCTGTTGTGATTGGTCTACTCTGATCTGATTGGTCAGATGACCCAGTCTGTTGTGATTGGTCTACTCTGATTTGATTGGTCAGATGACGCAGTCTGTTGTGATTGGTCTACTCTGCTCTGATTGGTCAGATGACCCAGTCTGTTGTGATTGGTCTACTCTGATCTGATTGGTCAGATGACCCAGTCTGTTGTGATTGGTCTACTCTGATCTGATTGGTCAGATGACCCAGTCTTTTGTGATTGGTCTACTCTGCTCTGATTGGTCAGATGACCCAGTCAGTTGTGATTGGTCTACTCTGCTCTGATTGGTCAGATGACCCAGTCTGTTGTGATTGGTCTACTCTGATCTGATTGGTCAGATGACCCAGTCTGTTGTGATTGGTCAGATGACCCAGTCTGTTGTGATTGGTCTACTCTGATCTGATTGGTCAGATGACCCAGTCTGTTGTGATTGGTCTACTCTGATTTGATTGGTCAGATGACGCAGTCTGTTGTGATTGGTCTACTCTGCTCTGATTGGTCAGATGACCCAGTCTGTTGTGATTGGTCTACTCTGCTCTGATTGGTCAGATGACCCAGTCTGTTGTGATTGGTCTACTCTGATCTGATTGGTCAGATGACCCAGTCTTTTGTGATTGGTCTACTCTGCTCTGATTGGTCAGATGACCCAGTCTGTTGTGATTGGTCTACTCTGATCTGATTGGTCAGATGACCCAGTCTGTTGTGATTGGTCTACTCTGATTTGATTGGTCAGATGACCCAGTCTGTTGTGATTGGTCTACTCTGATCTGATTGGTCAGATGACCCAGTCTGTTGTGATTGGTCTACTCTGATTTGATTGGTCAGATGACGCAGTCTGTTGTGATTGGTCTACTCTGATCTGATTGGTCAGATGACCCAGTCTGTTGTGATTGGTCTACTCTGATCTGATTGGTCAGATGACCCAGTCTTTTGTGATTGGTCTACTCTGCTCTGATTGGTCAGATGACCCAGTCTGTTGTGATTGGTCTACTCTGCTCTGATTGGTCAGATGACCCAGTCTGTTGTGATTGGTCTACTCTGATCTGATTGGTCAGATGACCCAGTCTTTTGTGATTGGTCTACTCTGCTCTGATTGGTCAGATGACCCAGTCTGTTGTGATTGGTCTACTCTGATCTGATTGGTCAGATAACCCAGTCTGTTGTGATTGGTCTACTCTGATTTGATTGGTCAGATGACCCAGTCTGTTGTGATTGGTCGACCGCTTACAGTGTGTGTCAGAATTAACCAAAGACTCATGACCATATCTGAATTTCAGCACTTGATGCACAGTGATACGAACAGTAACAATGATGTCAGTTTTTCTGTATGAATTCCAGTGCATCAAATTGCTTTCGCATCACATAAAATAGCGTCTTCTCGACATGAACAACATGAACCAAATATATACGACTACAGTGTTTGACGGTCAAAGCAGACGCTGTTCACCAGCAGCCAATGAAGACCATAGATTGGCATTATGGAAATTTGTTACAGACCTACATGGGTTCGAGCAGGAAGTGAGACTGGAATTACTGACGACTCGTTTCAGCAGTTCAGAATCGCTTCTTTCTTTTAGGACAGTAACTTTATTTATCTGCACTTTTATCTTTAAAACTTGCAGACTTTATACATTCACTAACAGCTTTATTACACACTGCATGAAAGGAAATATCAGAAAAAGATCAATAACTTCAGTGTCTTCAGTCCCATTGGTAGACACCACATTACTGCTCATTTGCATAAAGTTAATCAATTCTCAACTTTGTTGCATTGCTCGACTACCTTACATTGCATTGAAATCAAATGACTTCTGTTCACAAAATATTGCTGTCAGTCTGAACACTGCTTTAGTGTCACAACAATAGTGGCTTTACTTATATCATCAAAATATTAAAGTGTATTTTTTTTATATTAACAAAGTCTAAACTGTTCGTTTACTATCTCTGATGATGTAATGTTTATTTCTTCCAGGCATGATTTCATTATTTTCCAGGTGCCTGATCAACCACCCGTTGACATCACAGAGAATGGCTTCCCTGATAAGGTGCAGACATGATGCAAAATAATTGTTTAAAGGTGCAGTGTGTAGCTTTTGGCGACATCTAGCGGTTCGTTTGCGAGTTTACACTAAGGGCTCAGCCCACTGCTCACCCCTCCCTTTCGAAGAAGCTACGGTGGCTAAAACGGGACAAACATCGTCGTCTGAGACAGCAGAGAATAGCCAGAGTAAAACAAGCTTTTGTACCACAGTCCATTATAAACCACATCATGGATAAAGTTTACAAAGCCATAGTCAGGTAAGGATCAAGGGTGTCTCACGAACGTAACCAGCACATTTCTCCCCACATAGCAAACCCATAATAATACAGCGAGGGAGAAGAACCACATGAAACTATGCAACTAACGTTATATATTTTTTCTAACAGGGTAGTAAAAGTTTAGCTGGCTAATATGAGCTGTTACTGTGGCTGAGCTGGTTAAAGCGTTAAGCCTTGTTTATACTCGACGCGTCCGCATGAGCCCAAAGGTGCGCGCGGCAAAAATGACGTGATTGTAACAGCGCGCGAGCCTCCGCATCCCATAGACACCACTTACTAAACACAATAGGCTTTTTTCTCTGATTTTGGAAACTCGATCGACTTAAATGCTTCCAAAATCGACGGGTTGGTGATTCCTGTAACTGTTTTCCGGTCAATGACAAGAGTAGCCTACTAATCAGCTGTCTCACGAGCGCAACCAGCACATTTATCCCCACATAGCAAAGCCATAACACAGCGAGGGAGAAGAATTAAGTCACATGAAACAATCCAACTACATATTTACACCACTGACAAGGGAAAAGTCACTACTCACGGTGTTTAAGACTAGCTTCTTCTAGCTTTCTGCGGCTTCTATTTCAAGGTAGTGACGAAACGCGCTCTGTAACGCTGTTTGATCGCTGTCGGCTACGGTAGAAACATGACGTCACAATATGGCGACCTTCATAGGAGGGGATTCCCGCGCCTATGTAGATATAAATGCCTCATTCTAAGGTAATAAAAACATTACAGTTTATTAAGTAAGTTCTTTATACACCACTGAACACATAGTTATGGATGTCATATTGCATTTCTGTTAATAAATACTCAAAAATGTTACACACTGCACCTTTAAAAATGTATCGTCGTAACACTGAAATAAAACTCTTTCTTTGTCAGGTGCGACTGTGCTTCCTCAATGGAAACCATTATGACAGTGTTTACCCACAATCCTTTGAGAAAAGTGCTGCTGTTTGTCAGTGTGAGTGCTTCTTCTTTACTCGGTGCATTAATGGTGCGATATGCTTTCAGTCTCAGAACCGAAACTGTTTCTCCATCTCTAGCGATCCTGTACGAGCTGCTGTATGATCGAGTGTGTGGCGTCGAGCGCGGCGTTTTAGGGTCGTGTATGAAAGGAGGAAGAGGACGAGGAAAACTTGACTCAGAAGAATGCAAGAGCAGTGAAGAGTCTGACCTGGAGGAAGACGAGTTCTGGTGCGTATGAGACTTTTTTTTTTTTTTGCCGCAGTTTCGTTTAAATGGTTAGTTCACCCAAAAATGTAAATTCTGTCAGTATTTACTCACCCACATGTTGTTCCAACCCTGTAAGACCTTTGTTCATCTTCGGAACACGAATTAAGATATTTTTGATGAAATCTGAGAGCTGGATCACTCCTCCATACTAGTCCATATAGGCTTCTTCAGGGATTGAACTTGCCGGCCTCGAAAAGTTATTAAAGACATCGTTAAAATAGTCCGAGTGACTACAGGGGCTCAATCTTAAGTTTATCAAGCGACGAGAATACTTTTTGTGCGCAAAAACAAACAAAAATAACGACTTTATTTCAACTCTTCATTTCCTTCTCGTGGGCCTCTAGTCAGTTAAACTAGTGTAATTGCATAGAGCTACGTCTCACGCAGGCTCACTATTGGCCGACGCTGGTCATGTGTGTGATGCGTGTGACGTACAACAACAGAAGCTTACGCTGTTACACTAGTTTAACTGACTCAGAAGGAAATGAAGAGTTGAAATAAAGTCGTTATTTTTGTTTGTTTTTGCGCACAAAAAGTATTCTCGTCGTTTGATAAACTTAAGATTGAGCCACTGTAGTCACTCGGACTATTTTAACGATGTTTTTAATAACTTTTCGAGGCCGGCAAGTTTAAATCCCTGAAGAAGCCTATGGACTACAACATGGAACAACATGAGGGTGAGTAAATACTGACAGAATTTTCATTTTTGGGTGAACTATCCCTTCAATCTATAGGCTTAATATATAATATTAGACACACTGCCATTCAAAAGTTTTGGATTGGTACGATTTTTTAATATTTTTTAAAAAAGAAGTCTCTTCTGCTCACCAAGGCTTCATTTATTTGATTAAAAATACAAAATAAAATCGTAATATTGTGAAATATTATTGCAATTTAAAACAGCTGTTTTCTATGTGAATATATAGTAAAGTGTAATTTATTCCAGTGATCAAAGCTGTATTTTCAGCATAATTTCTCCAGTCTTCAGTGTCACATGATCCTTCAGAAATCAGTATAATATGATGATTTGCTGCTCAAGAAACATTTCTCATTATTATCAATGTTTAAACAGTTATTTACATTTATATTTCAGGGTTTTTTGATGTATAGAAAGTTCAAAAGAACAGCATTTATCTGAAATAGAAAGCTTTTGTCCATTCACCTATTTTTTTATGTTAATTTGGTGAAACTGCATAAAAAAACACTGGATGGAAACTCCATGATGCGCATAAATAAATAAAAATGTGCATAAATACCGAATGTGCTCAATTGAGGTGGATAATTTTTTATCCGATGCACATAAACTACGATGCAAACACATTTACAGAATAATTCCCTCGATGCGCAAAAAAAAAAAAACTGACGTGACTTTCCCTCAACAGAGGCTGTGATTGGATAACTGGACTAACCAGCGGACCAATCACATCACAGCATCTCAAATGTTGGTTTAGTTTTTCTGAAACGCCTGAGCCAAAGTCTGTCATTAAAATGATCTGGTTCAATTCCCTCCGAAGCGTCTCACGATTGCGTTCACAAACACCAGCATCCGAACACAAGAGAACATGACAACGTTTATTGCGTTTTGTCATCAATAAAGGAGGATAAAAGAGCCACAGTTTCTTCCCCGATCTCAGCAACTTCCAATTTTATTACAGATATTTTGCGGCAATTTCCCAGAAAGTGGCGATTTTGTTCTCTTGATCACATGGGATGGAAACAGTGCTTTACTTGCAAATGTTTTATGCAATATTCCAATTTTGTGCATTAGTTAAATTTGCAGCTTTGTATAGAAATACATCTATTGTTTTATAATCCAGTCATTTCCAATTTATGAAATCAAGTCCTGCTCTACATTATGATCTGCTTCACTGGGAAATATGTATCAACAGAAGTTAAATACATTGCAAATATAATTTCATAACTAGTTTTATTAAAAATGTTGGTGTGTGTGTGTGTGTGTGTGTATTTGGTCTTGTTAGGTCCAGTGAAAGCGGAGAAAAGACGACCAATGTGATGAACGTCAGACCGCCGCAGAAGGTGATTTCTTCTCTCTTGAAGATCGAAATATCAGTGTTTTTGATGACACTGACTTTGTAGGATGAAATATTGTGGTGACGAGTCTGTGTGCTTCAGGGTCGTGGGAGGGGCCAGTCTCGAGGAAGGGGGCGTGGCCTTCTGTCCACTAAGGCTCAAAAGTCCCTAAACCCCGCCCTCTACAGGAACGTGGAGTATGATGTGTGGCTCCGCTCTAAACGAAGTACATTATCTTTTTTGTTACTGTTTTGAAATTTAGTTATTATCTTGATTGAATGATTTATATTAATATTTTTATTAACTATGTGCGTTTAGTTCAACAGCAGCGAGATTTCTGCATTGCCGCAGGAATGCAATACGCGATCGGAGATAAGTGCAAGGTTAGCAGTGTGTGTGTGTGTGGACATTTTTACACTTTATTTTTTAAGTAGCATTTGATTAAAACAAGTTCACACCATTTAAAAGTTTGGAGTGGGGATCAAACTACTGATCAAAAGTACAATGAAAATTGTGAAATATTATTACAATTTAAAATAACTGTTTTCTATGTGAATATCTAGTAAAGTGTAATTTATTCCTGTGATCAAAGCTGTATTTTCAGCATCATTACTCCAGTCTTCAGTGTCACATGATCCTTCAGAAATCAATTAATTGTGCTGATTAATATTTTTGTGGAAACCATGACACATTTTCTTTTTCATGATTCTTTGATGAATAGAAAGTTCTAAAAGAACAGCATTTGTTTGTAATAGAATATTTTGTAACATTATAAATGTCTTTACTGTCAATTTTGATCAGTTTAATGCATTGTTGCTGAATAAACATTAATTTCTTTAAAAAAACAAACAAAACGTCTCACTGACCCCACAGTTTTGAACAGTAGTCTATGTATATGCTGTTGTTATTTATTTCCCTACTTTTGTTTTTATTAATTAGATTTTTTACATTTTAATATATATTTGTGTGCGTTTTAATTGTTATTTGTCTTGTTTAATTTAGTCACTGCATGTTTTTTGTTTAAAACCCATTGTGAAGCATTTTACACATGAAATGCATATCTGTATAGTTCTCTTCAGAGCTGTCTTGATGTAGTTTCCTCCGTCTTCCTCAGGTGCAGCTGAGTGGCAGTAATCGCTTCTTCAACGCTTACGTTCAGGAAGTCAGTCCTGACAATGGGCCGGTCACTGTGTTCATTGAGGAACTCAACAGACCGTATGTGTTTTATTTATCTTTATAGATGTGTTTTAGGAGACTTCTGGGTCTGTACAGAGTGACACTACCTGCTGTTTTAGAAACAGTATGCCGTGTTTATACTGGGCATGGTCTGTGAATGTGCACTACTTACTTACCTTATCTTATCTTATCTAGTATACTTTAATGACACTATACTTACTTTATACCTTATCTAGTGCAGGGAGATTTATATGTGTATGTACACTGTACACTTGTTTTTAAAATAAGTGTCTTATGCTCACCAAGACTGCATTTATGTGCTTAAAAATGCAAAACAAAACCCATTAATATTGTTACATTTTATGACAATTTAAAATAACTGTTTTCTATTTGGTGCAGGTGCAGCAAGTTCATACAAAAGCTGTATTTTCAGCATCATTACTCCAGTCTTCAGTGTCACATGATCCTTCAGAAATCACTCTAATATAATAATTCATTATTATTATCAATGTTGAAAACTGTTGTGTAATTTTTTTTTTCAAGATTCTTTGATGAATAGAAAGTTAAAAAGAACAGCGTTTATCTGAAATAGAATATTTTGTAACATTATAAATGTCTTTACTGCAACTTTTAATCAATTTAATTCATCCTTGATGAATGAAAGTATTGATTTCTCCCCCCCCCCCCAAAAAATAAATATAATAAATTCTTACTGACCCCAAACTGTTGAACGGTAGTGTTTAATGTTACAAAAACTTTCAATTTCAGATAAACGCTGTTCTTTTAAACTTTCTATTCATCAAAGAATCCTGAAATAAAAATGTAAAAAACAGTTTTCAACATTGATAATAATCATAAATGTTTCTTGAGCAGCAAATCATCATATTATACTGATTTCTGAAGGATAATGTGACACTGAAGACTGGAGTAATGATGCTGAAAATACAGCTTTGATCACAGGAATAAATTTGATTTGACTATATATTCACATAGAAAACACCTGATTTAAATTGTAATAATATTTCCCAATATTACTGTTTTTTGTATTTTTAATCAAATAAATGCATGGTGAGCAGAAGAGACCTCTTTATTTTTGAACGGCAGTATATGTGTATATACTGTATATAAATTGCTCTTTGTATTGATATAAAATTATTTTTAAATTAGTCAAATTATTATTAATTTTTATTTCCATTAACCAACAGGCATGGAAATACCATGGAAATTCCTTGATAAAAATATTTTGTTGCTTTTATTTTTATTTTATTTAAAAAAGAAAAGAAAACATCTATAAGGCAAAAACAAATTATTTTACTTAAAATGTATATTCTTAGCCCTAAAATAACAATATACAATATTAAACTATTAATCACCTTGTGCATTCCCTTGTGTTCGTGTGTTTAGACAAACTGTGCCGTTGTTGAGTTTGCGTCTGCCCTCTGAAGAGCCTCAGTCCTGGCAGACGGTGTCAGACAAGAGCAAAAGACACAGCGTACCGAACAACGGCGCGCAGACGCCCTCCGGTACGATCTCTCCAGACCAAACACACACGTGAATGACGTCAACTCACACACACTCACTGTCTGGGTTTCTCAATACAGAATGGGAGAGCAGAGGAGGTCGGAGGTCAAACAAAGCCCCGCTTCAGTCAGCGTCCAGTGGTCGAGTTCATAAGCAACACTCCTGGCCTCCGCAAAGCTTCCCGGATGAGCCGGCTGGTGGACGCAACAAGTTCAGGTGTGCTTTACAGGCCTGTAGTTACAAATATCACACATTTTCATTTTTAACGCCTGCATTTTGTCTCATTTTCAGTGTTGGGGAAAGTTACTTTTAAAAGTAATGCATTACAATATTACATTCCACCCAAAAAAAGTAACTACCGTAAAACTTCAAATAATAGCCGAGTCCCAAATAGACGCCTGTCTCTTTTACACGCCTGGTATGGCGACAGGTTTGGTAAATAAAGGCCGGTCTCAAATAGAGGCCGGGGGTGTTTTTTAGTTTCGGGTTGTATTTAATCTTCTAAAACCCGTCAGATCGTCCGCTTTTTGTCGGCCGCCAAAGCCTTTTCTGATCGGTGAGTGATGTAATAGAAATAGAATCACTGCTGCGCTTGACAGGGCGCAAACGAGCAGAGAGAGAGAGAGAGCGGCCCGGCCGCGCGCGCACCCTCTCACGTCTTCAAACAACACGAGCGCTGTCTTGCTCTCCCTCCCTCGCGCATATTAATCAAAATCAATTGACACAATAGTAAAAGGTCGGAAGACCGCAGTTTCACGTGGAGCATCTGAGATTTTTAGAGATTAGAGACTCTAGGAACAACATCTCAATGAACAACATCTCAACACTAAATTATAAAGGCCTGTCTCATATAGACCCCTGTCTCAATTACAAGCCGGTGCAGTTTGACGATTTGGGAAAATAAAAGCCCGGGCTATTATTTGATGTTTTATGGTAAGTAATTGCGCATCTTAAGGGGCTTTAGCACCAGGTAGTTCTGGGAACTTAGTTATAGGAACTAGCCATCAGGGAAACATGACCTTTATATCCAGGTTTTTACAAAATACTTATTTGAAAAAGTAACTTTGATATTTTGTTGTAAATTGAAAAAGTATTTATTTTATTTATTTATAAGTTTATTGATATAGGAACACTTAAAAAACATGATTCCAGTCGAAAACTGGTAAATATGTATTGCACATCGAGAATATAGCATAAGCTAATATGCGTCTCGGGTCCCTAGAAAGGCTTTTTTAAAAAAAAATAAAAATAAACTAATCATTGAATAAAGCTAATAAAGCATGTCATTTATACACATCCAAATACAAACCTAAATGACCTGTACCTATTTTAAGGATGCTCCCAACCCTGGCATGAATAACTAATTAAAACAAACATTTATTACATTTAAATTTCAGTTCTGGTTTAGTAATACGTTATTTAACTAGTTACTTGAAAAAGTAGTCTGATTACTTAACTCAAGTTACTTGTAATGATACCCCCAACACTGCTCATTTTGTGCAGAAAGAGGCTTTTAAAGACATTTATTTGTGTAAACTTTTGAAACTCTTGCTGGTGTGTGTTTGCAGGCGGTCTGATCAGCGCAGCAGTCCTGTGTGTGTTCTCCCCGAGGAGGAGGAGGAGAGCGTCGTGTTGGAGCTTCTGCACAAAGACGAGCACAACTTCCCCTCGTTAGGAACCAGCCCGCAAACGGTGCAGCCCTTGCAAACGCATTTACCTTCTATACAGGTGACACTCGAAAAATTTGAATATCGTGAAAAGTTATAATTTTGATGATTGACTTACAGCTTATGAAAACCCCAAATTCAAAATCTCATCAAATTTGAATATTACATGAAATCAATAAAAAAAAGGATTTTAAATACAGAAATGTCGATCCTCTGAAAAGTATAATCATGCATATGTATATAGTTATATATACTAAATATATTAGTTTCACCTTTTAATTTAAATTACTGAAATACACAAACTTTTGCATACTATTCTAATTTTTCGAGTTTCGCCTGTAGTGTGTGGTGAAACATGATATTCAGGTAGAAATAATGTTTGGCAGGACTTGGTTTTTCCGATGCATGGTGATATTATTGCTGTGATGTTATTGTTTTTTCTACGCCCCATGGCTGTGGTTATGCCAGAAGAAGAAAAAACATTGGGAAAAATAAACATTTTGATTTAAAAGAGCAATAACAACAAAAATTTCTTAACAAATTTCTTAATACATTTTTAACAAATTGATTAATCGTATGTAACATAAAAGTTTGTGTTTATATAATATGTGTGTGTGTATATATATATATATATATATAATAACAATCTTTTATGTTAGATGCGATTCATTTATTTGACTATCTATTTGCACTATCCTCAACACAACTTTTCTTAATATGTATTCGCAAATAGAGACATTTGTTAAGAAAGTTTATTAGGGTCATATTTCATTCACCCTGATTTTATCTCTAAAAACTGTTCATATTAAAAATACGCTTTATTCAATAGATATTGTTTCAATGCAGCTTTACAGTAATAAGAAAATTACAGAATCAATCATGCAAATTTAATCAAATACGAGACAATCTAAATTAAGATGAAAGTATAGTGCCTTTATTCAGCTCAAGTCAGTTCAGTACTTTAGTACTCCAGTACAGTACTTGTGTAAAGTACTTAACCTAATGCGTATATTTATGCTATAATAGTTTCCTCTGAATTTAGGCCACTGCTGGTGAGGTCGTAAAGAAAGGAGGGGAAAGGAGAGGCTCTCGGAAGAAGGAACAGAAGGAGTGTGTTTCAGAGACAGGTGAAGCTCCGCCCCCTTTATATCCAGGTTTAACAAAAGAAATTCTAGAATCGAAATGACTACCTTGACATATTTGCTTCTTTATAATGTATATTTACACATAAACTTAAACATACAGCACAATGGACAGTCACTTTTAAAAAATATTGCATTGCCTTGATATTGCTAATATGGCTGATCATATTTTTATTTATAAATGGAATTATTATCCTGAAGTTTATTTTGGTTTTCGGCTTTCAGAAACATCCCAGAGGCCTGTACAGAGACATAAGAGCGCCGCTGAAGAAAAACCTGGGGTGAGTTGCATTGGGTCATTCACACGGATAACAGCTGATTCAGGACTATTTATTATAGCTTTGTTTAAACTGTTGACAGGTGCTCCCAATTTCCACACTTAATTGCATACCAATTTGCATTACTCTGTTCTGTTTTGTAGAATAAAATTGTGGGCTCTGATGCTGAATGACAAAATAACCTTGTAAATTTCATACACTACAAAGTGGAGTATATAATATAAGTGTGTAGTGCGTCATTTGGTACTCAACTTATGTCTTTAGATAACCAAGTATACTAGAGAGTGTTGTAATCACCATACCCAGGTGTATGGCAACAAACAAGCAATATATCCTGTCCCTTCCATGTTTATCTAAATTCTTTGTCCTTAAAAGTCTGGTTTATATTGTGTTCTAGATAAGGGTTTCTGAGGAACCAGTGCAGAGATCTTCTCAAACAATAAAAGAGAAATTACAAGAGAAACCAGTGCCTGTCTCTCCATCTCCACATCCTGCTGTTATCTTCTCTGGCACCAAAACAGTCCCATCTTCATCTCAGACTTCATCTGCTACTGCCCCTGATCTTAATAAATCCTCTCTTGAGGCAGAGACCCCTATTCAGCCAAAGAATAGCCATGCTCGAAGCCCTTACAACAGTCATTTGTTGTCCGCTTTAGCCCCTTCACAGCCCATATCAGTGGCAGCAGTTTCAGTTCCCACCCTTTCATCTACTCAATCTGCCCCTGCATTGAAACCAACCCAACTCTCATTGCAAACTGCCCCAGTACTCCCCACATCTGAGCATATTTCCCACCCCAATCAAGCTCCATCTCAGATTAACTTGGTTGCATCTCCGATCACCCCTGTCCAAGTACCTGCTGCTATCCCAACTCAAACAACTCTGGCATCATATTGCTCAATCCCAGATGCCCCTGTTGAATCCACCCCGTCCATTGACACCACTTTTATTTCCAATCCACCCCTCATACCTGCCTCTGCAATACCTGTTTCTGGCCAAGCTCTGGCAGCTGCCCGTATACTAGATGCACCAGAACCGCCTTCTACCACCCTTCCCACTGATGGAAGAAGTGGTCCACCAATTGCCCAAAAGACTGTAGATCTTCATACCACTATGACACCAATCCCTCTTCCCAAAGCTTATGCCCCCTCCATCTCCCCTTCCTCTGGTCCTGCCCATGCTCCACTGCCAGACTTACCTCAGTCCTCATGCAATGCATCAGATCCACAACCCTGTGAAACATCGGCCATACCTTCCTCTGGTAAGTTTTGTCGGAAATTTCCATAGACTGTAGAAAAATAGTGTCCGTGACGTCACCTGTAGGTTTCTGAAGAGCATTTTTAAAAAGCCCAAAGTAGGCAGAGCCGGCCGTCGCCATCTTGGTATTGTGATAAACCGAAAATGGGCAAAGAGGCGGGATTAGCTGAGGTCACGTGACTCTACCAGACTGGTGGCCACTTCCTTAATTATGCAGAACTTTAAGGCGTAATATAATTTAATAGGAAGGTTCCCGCTTCTTTTTTTTCGTGTTCGCAATCCTAAAAATTTGTCACGCACAGTAACCTTGCACCCTTGTTTCGATGCGTATTAATCCATAGAGAAACATATCGCAAAACAATACAAAATTGAGTCTTCAAGCAGTGAAGATGATTTTGTTGTCCTCTCCTCTTCTTAAAAAGAGGAAAAGAAAGAGGAAATATTGGGTCCATCCATTCAATCCTGAGATTGCGTAGAGAGGAAGGAGAGTTCACCTCACCTCCATCAACGATCTGCGGGATTATCCCAAGCAATTCAAAGTTTACTTCAGGAATTCAGTGGCTCATTTTGATGCTTTGCTAGCGATACTGGATCCGCATATTAAAAAGAAGACCCCCAATTTCCCCCCAAAATTGATCTTGAACAGTGAAATTGGCCCTTCACTTGTACGGTGGCTCGGAATTGTCAAAACACTTCTCAAAATGCCTGCTACACATGCAAAAAACGCAGAAGATTTAACCTGATCCAAAAAATGTATGATTTGTAAGCCTGTTTATGAGGGTAAGCCTGGTCCAATGAGGGTTTCCAATAATACAGGTGAAGGTCTCTGCGGGTTACTGTCTTTCCTTTTACGCAACACAACAAGATTAAATGGAACACATTTCTCATATGTATTGACTCGTTATTTCATCTGACTCCATAAATGAAAAAGGGTTTTAATGATATCTGGGTATCATTAAAAAGTGAGCGAATGTTTGATTATTCTTTTGAAACTCTTTAATTATGTTTTACCCGTTCAGATTAGGAAACTATGCCGCTCAGAGATCCTCGCATCTTCTGCGGGTCTCACGATCACAATCTCGTCAGTTTCGTCACTAAACAGAGGTTTTTGACTAATATCTCAGACGGTCGGATTCACCCAAAACACGATCAGAGATACTTTTCGTTTAGTCCCCTTGAATTGCATACACTTGAACTTAATTCAATAGTTATACTTTAGTAGAGGTTTTGGCCCTATTATAGGTATGAGTTGACCAACAATACTTCCCTCATAATAGTTTAGACTGGCCAAGCCCGTGATTTCTCACGTACACTTATCTAAAGTTACTTTAAATTAAGACAGAGGTAAAATAGACGTACCCAAATTTAGGTTGGTCAAGTAGCACGTTAGCTACCCTACACGGAATGCCCCGTCTCTACAAAACAAGTACACTTGAACTAGTGACAAAATATTAGCCGTCGCCAATCTGACGCAGTCTTGCGGGAGCACACGAATCCGATAATCTCCTTGGGAGAACAAACTCAGAGTCAATCAGAGTAAAATCAAACATTTACAATTTATTGACCAGGTAATGAAGCAATAATTCAAAATCCAATTCATGAGAATAAAATCACCAGTTGATCATATTATAACATAAATCAAAGAATTCGTAGAAAATATTACCTGGCAATGAAAATTACACACAGCGATTGTGCGGGTAGTCAACCTACAGACTCCCCGAACTTTTCTGCCCTTTTCCCTTATATACCCAGATAATTAAATTGTTACCAAATGGTGATGTCTGTCATTATAATTAGATTTTGGTTGTCTATTCAGGGGCTCACACAGTGAGGTCTGCCTGATTTTACATACAGGAGGTTGCTTGAATGAGGCTATTATGGGACACATCACTTTTCTCACATTTCATAACTTCTTTTAGCTTTCCATCATAGTTGGGAGAATGAGACCATCCTACCAGGCGCACTGTGACACTTTAAAAGACACCAAACATGAGTAGTTACATTTTTGTACACACATAACATTGCATAAGGTTTCAGTGTATTTCAGGTGAGGAGGAGGGGGGATGTGGGGGAGATAGTGTGGGTGAAGTGTGAACTGCACTGTGTGCTGCGTCTCCAAAGTTCCTGTTACATATGCAAGAGGGAGTTACATATTCAAGAGATAGTTCAAGTGTTAATTCCCAGGAGAGCCTTTTGTCACATTGAGGGGTCGATAAGACATACTGGCACCAGCCTTACAATGGGCAAAAGTTTTTTCGAGGAGGCAGTATGTAAACGTGATTGACATAACGTGAGGACGAAGTGTGCAAAGACCTTTAGACATGACATTACTTGATATGCATCAAGTAAATCTGGTTACAAATGTTGACTTCCTAGTAAGTTCTCAAAGAGCATCTCTTGTCCGCCAGGTGTAGCCCCTGCTCCTGACCACCCATCCCAACCCCAACAAATCCCCTATCCTCATCTCCAATGGTCTCAGCTCCTCCAGGACCCAGTTTATCCAGGATTCCCCCTGAACGAGAAGGGAGAGGCGGAACCATTGCCTCCCTTTTCCCAAAAAGGAGAAGACCTTCCACAAGGTAATGAGAACCCCAGAGATCTGACATATACCTGTAAAAGCCATTTAATTGACTACAATATCCTATCAGTAGCTCATTATTCAGGGTTAAATGTACATTTTTAATCTTAGAAATTAGATTTTTAATCTTAGAAATGCTTTTCTGTACTATTTCAGATATCAATGTCCTCAAGTTCTTCTTCAACCTCGGTGTCAAGGTACACTTCTTCTTTTCATTTGTTGCTTCTTTAATGGCTTCATTAATGGTTATCACTATTTATGGAATTACACAGAAGTGTATTTACATACTCCCTATTTCCTCAGGCATACTCTCAGCCAATGTTTCCTCCCATCATTTATCTGGGTCCACTTAACCAAGCCTATCAGATGCACCTCAGAGGGCCTCCTCTTCCTTCCTCTGACTCTCCCGCTAACCCTACAATCACTTCATGGCAACCAGGAGACCCTTCTCCTCCTCAGAATTTGAGCTCCATCCCTGACTCCTCATTGGAGAGCCATCCTCCCATTGCACCGGTACCAGTTGGTAGTGGTCCTGTTGGTCCCATAGAGGTGGGAGGGTACAATGATCATCCTCAATCCCTTCCGATGCAGGTCCCACCAAGAATACCAATGCCTTGGTCAAGTTCTTCTGGCCAAAGTGCCTATGCTGGGAATTACCCAGCTTCCCCTCAAATGCAGTTTTCAGCGCAACCCTGTCCACCTCATGGGAATCAGATGTATTCGCCTTCATCTGTTGGGTACCATCATATCCAGCCTCCACCGATGCCTCATGAAGCCTTAAACCATGTTCCTCATGGTCGGATGGATGTCTTGCCATTTGTTCCTTCCCCATTGGATAGAGGTCAAGAAAATGGCCAGAGATCTATGAATATGAACCCCCATTATGGGTCCATGCATAAAATAACTGGCTTTCCAGGAACCCAACCTCAGTTGGGTAGTGGTGATTACAAGCCGGTCGATATTCCCGTTTCAATGGCCACGATGCAACCTCAACACTATTCTGTTGTACAACCTTTCCAGCTTGGCCAAATGCAAGGAGACATGACGGGATTGACCTCTCTAGCCAATGGGAACTTAGCAAGACTTGGGGGAGTCTATGCAAAAAACCTCCACGCTGGACAGTTTGCTGAGGATCATTCCCGCCTCGTCCAAGCATATTCTCCCGATGACAATTGGTCAGTTGAAGAGATGGAGATTCCCAATGTGGATCTGAGAATGGGCCAGTCTTTCTATAGCCAGGCCTATAGAGGTGGAGGAAGACGTGGCCAAGATGATAGAGGTGGATATCGAGGTCGGAGTCACCGTGGACGGAAAGATTACTCTAGTCGAGGTAGACCGGATGACCAGTCATCCTATAGACATTATGGGAGACGAGGTGCAGGGCCAAGGGTCGGGGTGCAGTTGCCATATCAGTGATGCTTAAATGCTGGATATGCAGTTGTTTTTGGTTTACAATGTCAGATACACAAAATCTGTTTGAATATTTGGGTGGCTTTTGGTACATTATTGATTTAGTAAAATATCCAATGTTTTTAACTGTTTTCTGTCCCCCCACACCACACCACACCACACACACATTCTTGTTTGAAATTAAAGCAACTCATGTTTCATGTTTTGATTTCACAAAAGCTTAGTGGAAATGTTTGTTTGCATAGATGTAATAAAATCTAATAAATAATCTAGTAATTTTTTGGGGGGGTTTCTTAAGCAGAATGCACTTCCCCTACATGCACTAAAAGGGAAAAATATAGATCATACCATTATATTGGGTTGAATGTATACATGTTTCAGATCTATGTGAATTTGATTATAGAGTTCCTTTCCAATCTTTTTTTAATTTAAAGTTATGTGTCAAGAATGTTCTACATCTTTTAGCGTGTTTTTTTTTTTTTCAGACTGTCTTTAAGACTTTTCCTGAAAAGCTTGTAAGATTCAACTTGTGCTGCAAAGCGTATAATAGTGTAGCATCTCAACTGTCACAGCAAAGTGCCTTTTTGTCATGTTTTACTTGTGTATTTTTGGGGGGATTTCAATAATTGGTTTCTTTTGACCACGTCTTTATTGTGCACTCTCAACCTCTTCCAGATGAATGTTGATGCCTCTAAATAACATTTCTGATCCAAAGATGTTTTAACACCGAATAAACAAATAAATGCCTAATAGTATCTTTCTCGGTTGTCGTTTTCCATTTATCAGTTGCAATTCCCTCCAAGGATTTTATTTTTAAATATATTTGATTGTCTTATTTACTTATTTATGGATGTTTTTTCCACTAAAAAACAAACACTTATGTTTTGATTGATACTGTAAAGCTGCTTTGATCTATATTGTGAAAAGCACTATATAAATATACTTGACTTTTTATAATAAGTACTTGTTTACTGTCTCATTTTCATGTCAGTTTTAGTGCATTCTCTTAGGTCTATTTAAGGAAATTCCAATGGCATTATCAGAGCAAATGAAGTACATTAAATAAATATATAGTTTTGATATCAATTAAAGGCCAAAGAACATCCTTTTCTTTTGTAATCTTTACATCAAGTTAGTTTTTAGTTGCAACTTGACACTTTTTGCCATTGAGATGACTGGAAAAAATGTCCCAATAACATGAATGTGGTTTTGACATTTGGTTTTGAAATTCAAAGTACTTTTTTTTTTTTTTGTTATTTCACATGAGAAATCAATTTTAAGTTGCAATTCTTAAAAAAGTGATTGTAGTTTTTACACCAAATTTTTTTGGTGATTAAACCAGACTTTTTTGTTGTGATTTTTCCATTTGAAGTCAGTTTTTAGTTGCAATTCTTTAAAAAAAAGGTGAAGTAGATGTAGTTATGACACCAAATAAACAAATACAAGCCAAAGAACATCTTTCTCAGTTGTGGTCTTTCCATTTGAAGTCAGTTTATTCGTAAACAATCTCACTGCACAGACGTGTCACCCAATATTACTGAGACATCAGATTTTGTTCAGCTGTTTTAATTTCAGCTTCAGTTGCATCTTCACATGACTGCTGAACTCAAAAAGCCAAATCCTGTTGAAATCTGGTTAATATGATGCAACACATTGTGTAACGTGATTAAAATATTTTATTCAAAATATACAGTTGCATGTTTGCCGTGTGTAAAGTCGTTCACACCACTTTATGACCAGAAAGAACATCAGTTATGTTAATGATAACAGTAATTCACCCAGAAACGTACATGTTTTCCAGGTTTCATTCTCGAATCATGTCCCCTCCTCTCTCTCTGGCAAGACATCACAAGCTTGGCTTTCATCTCATTAAAGACACATCTTGTCTTGTTTGTTGAGTCGCACGATGACCGAGAGGAGAGAGCAGAACTGTGTTTGAAATGGACCCGCTGGGCAGTGTGACGGTGGTGGTATTTCAGTCAAACATGTAAGTCCGCAGTGCCAGCGTTTGCCGGTTTGATGTCATACTGGGCGGCTAGATTTAATGAAATGGGATCTTCAGTCGTCCAAGAAGAAGTAGTTTCCACTCTTCTTTTGTTCCACGTCCTTTAAAATTATAACAGAAAAAGGGGTTTTAATAAACAGGTACAAAGATACAAAACTAAAGACCTTCAAGGTAGTGATGGTGCTTTCAAAACACACTGTGTGAAGCTTTTAAGTTCAATTTGAAGCATTGATACTAATATTACAGCGAAATATTATTATGTTCTGGGGTTTAAAAGACTATATCTAGTTATATTATCGATGTGACTGCACTGACACTATCACATTAAATCAAAACAAACTGAATTGAACTTGTTTCATGATTGAACTTTACACAGTTGCTGAATAATGTCTTCTGTTTTTAAAGCAGAATTTCAATTTGTTTGCATCATCATTTTCATGTTTATTAATGTGAAGCTTCTGAAACGATCTGTATTGTATAAAGCGCTGTAGAAATAAAGACTGCTTGATTGAATTGCCATCAGCACTTGATAATGAGGTAACAGTTTAAAAGTGAATTAATTGTGGGTTAAATGTAATCCAAAGGAAAACGATCTGCCAGTTAAAGTGACGTGTAGAAATGCATGTTTACCTTAATGGAATTGAGTTTGTTAATTCTTGGTCTGAAGTTGTTTGGGTCTCTCCTGAACGTGATCTCCAGCTGAGATAAAAACTTGTTCATGCCGGCCAACAGGTTCTGTGGACTGATGACAAACATTTCAACATTGACATTAGTCGCGTAATCACTAACATGTTCATGCAATATTTGATTCATTTGGAAAATTTATTTTCTATCCATAAAAAATGTTTTGGTAACACTTAACTCAAATCCACAATAAAAGTATTTATTAATGCATTAATTATGCCTTATAATGCACATTTTAATGTATGATTTAATGAATAATTGTAACCAGTTATGATACCTTATAATACTTATTTACTGGTGCACCTTTAGAAAGTGTAATGCATTATATCACCAATTTCAGATGTAACAAGGAATCTGCAAATATTATAATGCATTTTAATTTTAGTCATAATAATATATTGAAATATATAATGCATTACAATGCACATTATGAATAACTAATGCATTATACATAAAGTTCGTACACATACTGTAAAAATAGATTCCAGGACTCAAGAGATTGCACTTATCAAACAATATCTTAAATATTTTAAGGATTTTTTTAAAACTCATCCAAAATACAACTTACAACGTATTTAATAATATATTAAATACAAAGTTTATAATGGGTATTATTGTTCAATTAATAATAATAATACCTATTTTTATTATTGTTAATATTAACTGAATAATAATAATAATATTTTATATTATAATGTTGGCGTACTTCGTGTCAAGAAAATGTCTGATGGGTTAATTTTGCGTGAAAAGATTGTATTTGTTTTTTTTTTTCAAATTTTTTTTTTTAATATATATTGTTTTCCAAGCAATTTTCAAGTACTACTTCATAAATATGTCTGTTTTCAATGGTTTTCCAGGACTTCAATTTCAAGTAAAATTCAAGTACTTTAAGAACTTTGTACAAACCCTGATAAAGGTTTCAATTTATGGCAAGTCATGCAAAGGAAATCACCAATTACAAGCACATTATCGATGCAAGTACAGTACGTACGCATTGGCGTTAGTGCTTCTGGAGGGAATCCCGTCAAAGACAATGACTCGGTCCGCCAGATACGTGGCCATGATGAAGTCGTGCTCCACCACGAAGGCCGTCTTTTTGGCGTGAAGGATGAATCTGCCGGCCAATGAAAGACACGAATAAGAGAGTGCGGTGACGAGAGAAAGGGTGTTGATTTACTGAATACCTTAAAACACTCAACATCCCTAAAGCACATACATTTCAAATTATAAGGCTTCCTTTTTTTTTCTCTCCACATCTATTCTTATATTGTTGTTTATCTGTGTTTTTTGGGGGGTAAAATTTCTGTATGTATTTCTGCAAAAAAAAAAAAAAAAAAGGAAAGACAAGAATAAATGAAAATAAGCATAAACTTTTGAGAGTGTTGTGTGTTACCGCTTAATGACTCTGGCGGCCATCAGACGCTGCTCAGAGTCTAGATATGCCGAGGGCTCGTCGATCAGATACACATCCGCTGGCTTTCCTAAACACAGCGCGAGAGCGACCCGCTGCAGCTCACCGCCAGACAGATTCTGGACCTGCACACACACACACACACACACACACACACACCAGTGTGACCTGTCAATCTGTGCAGTGGTGGTATTAACAACTAACATTGTTACATTATTATTGTTTTAAATTCAGATTAAAAACTTCAACTTAAATTTTGTCTTTTGAAAGTACACACACACATATATATATAAAGAAAAAAAAATGTCATTCAAATAGAAAATTTTAATGCACATTTTAATTGTTAGTAATCTTATGTGGTTTTATTGTGTGTGTGTGTATATATATATATATATATATATATACACACACACAACCTCACTTAAAAATATATTTTTAACTGACAAAAGTTAGCTAAATAATAATATATATATATTTTTTTTTTACATTTTCAATTATTTAATTTTTTTTTGCTTTGAATAAAAACTACAAAATTGACAAAAAAAAAAAAAATCTTACAAAAATTGTAATCCAAATATATATTTTTTTGTTGTTGTAATGTGTGCTTTTGTTGTGTGTGCGCACACACACACACATATACATACAGGATATAGGCCTATGAATATATCAAAGAATGCAAAGTGGCGATGAAATATTTCAGATACGTCCTGAATAGTATATAAATAAGCCTGTACTCACGTCCTGGTCGATGATGCTCTCGATCTGCATGGGCTTCATGACGTCAGTGACGAACTGAGGGTGTGTGTACGCGTCTCTGATCTTATCGTGCAGAAGGGCTCGCACGCTGCCCTGAAACACACACACACACACACACACACACACACACACACACACACACTGAGGATTCCTGCAGTTTGACCTGTAGTTTACAGCTCAACACTCACAATGTTCAAACTCACTTTAAATTTGGGGCTGATCTTCTGTGGTTTGTAGCTGACGTTCAGGATGGGCACATCACCTGAACACAGACACACCACAGAATGACATTTAAAATGTGTTTGCGTGTATCAATCAGCCTGTTTGTGTGTCTATTTGCTATTCCTGTGGGATGAAAATTCCCAAATGTCCCAAAAAAGAAAAAGAAATCATATATAAATGTGTATTTTAGCTACATTAGACTCTGGTAATTATTATTTAAATTAATAATAGAATAAAGAAAACATTTTTTTTGATGCCATGACAGATGCTTTGGCTATTTTAATGGCAAGTAACAGAAATACAAAAAATTAGCACTTTAAAAACTATGCAAGGCTTTTGAAAATTTGCTCTGAATAAAAATTCTAAAATGTAATTTTGTTAAAAAAAATATATATAAAAAAAGAAAAGTTAGCGGAATAATAATTTCACAATAGAACTTAAACCAGCAGTTTAATAAGAGATGTTTAAGAGATACTGGACTGATATTCAAGATCCATTTTTCCTAAAAATATTTTGAAACTAAATTCGATTAACTTGATTTAAAAAAAAAAAAAAAAAAAAAAAAAATCTTGTAGAGATATTAAAAAACAATAACAGAAAATGTAAAAAAAAAAGAAGAAAAAAAAAAGTTTTTTAAATGTTTAAAATGACTAATCTCATTTTCAATGAGCTGAAATATGCAGAATATTAATGTTCACCTCCTGCATCTGGTTTGAGGCCTCCTGCAAGCATTCTGATGAACGTGGTTTTCCCAGTTCCTGAAACAGGAAAACTTGTTTAGAGGAAAATAATGCAATCACAAAAATCACGTCCTTTAAAGGTGCAGTACGCAGGATTCAAAAATAATTAATAAAGTATTGCTTTGTGTGCTTGTGTCTCCGGAGCCTGCATTGTGGGATGTTTTTGGGCTGCAACCTGTGGTTAGCGAGTGTTTCCAGCTAAAGATGCCTAAACTTGCGCGCAAATTACAACAAGTCATGTTAATTCTTTCATATACACAAAAAAAGGGTATTTATGCATTATAAACAATTAGGACTGTCACGATTCCTCAAAATACAAAAATACACACACGTCACAGACGAGAATCCATGAATCGCATTATTAGAGCGCTGTATTAAAACCACTTTAAACACCATAGATTGTGAGTTCACAAATGCTGCGATTTAATTATTAATATATGATCTGTGTGTAATATACATGTGCTTTAATTATTTACATGCATGTAGTTAGGTGTTTCAGAGCGGCTCCACATCAACGGTTATCGTCGCTTATGATGTTCATCTGGGAACGCAATATGCACCATTTAATCAGATTTGTAAGGTACATCATAAACCTACGCCAACACAGGAGAATACATCAATGTTTCTAAGGCTACGTTTACACGTGGCCGGCTATTTCCATAAACTGACATTTCACCCTCTCTGTTTTCAAAAACTGTTTTCCCTGTTTTCACCCTCTCTGTTTTCGTGCACAGCTGCCAGTTTTCAGAAAAGTGTTAGTTTACACGAACCCGTGTGTATGTGCCGTCAAGAGCATGTTAAACCTGTAGGTGTCAGTGTAACGAGAAGCTCAAGCCCACGTCAGCCAATCAGAATCCAGAAAATAGCAACACCTCGACATGATAGAGCAGAGCATCTGCAAATGCAAACAGTAAAAGGGTTTGCTCCAACATAAATGCGACTGCGACTCTGAATGCATCCATGATCACCAAAGCCAGATGAAGATGTAAACACGTGTCGTACTTCTGACGCAGTGCAAGTTCTGGCGCATCTGTGACATCAGCGGCCTAAAACTGTGTTTATCAGTTTACATGCAAACCAAGTTTTCCAAAATCTCCACTCTGGCCGGAGTTTATAGAAAGAATCGTTTTCAGAGGCGTATTCTCCGTTTGCGTGTAACGAAGGGCACAAACGAAGGGAAATGTCTCCCTTTTTCAAAACAACCATGTACGTGTAAACGGGCCTAAATGTGCGAACTGTTTATCACGATTTCAAAATAAATGTCTAAACCCTCTGAGATGTTCTTGTTCAAGAAAGTACAGCCGCTGTAATATTTCTATCATAAAGAAGTGGGCAAATAATAAACATTGAGTGGATATTTAAATGTCGTTTGGCCAATATTAAACAAGGATTTGATCTGCAGTAAAGTGTAACATAATTTAAACAAATTTGCACAGCAAGAAGAAAATAGCTGTCTATGAAAGAGGACAACTGAAAGAAAAAGTCTTGCTATATCAGTGGCTATCCTTTGCTCACAGCTGATTGGTCCAATTGCAGTTTGAGCTCTTAGCTGGAACATCATCTGACCCGGACCAGGTTAGCCGTGGAGCGTGAGTTACTGTGGTGATGAACACTGCTAAAAGCCAAACCACTTTCATGGTGCCTAAAACCCAGGGTTAGCGCAAACTAAACTGAAACATAGCTTGCTAGCACCTTAACCAGCATCATGGTATAGGCCCCAGGCGAGCGCTTCAGAATGTTGTGTTAACTAACTTTAATAACTGAAAATCCTGCATGGTGCAGCTTTAACGCCTGGTTCAGATTACACTATTCAAGCCCGATTTTGGCAAGATCCGTTTGACGTAGGGTGTCGGGACGCAAGATTCGATTGTTTCATCTCGTATGGTGTGTCATAGTGGACGACAACCGACCCGAGTCTGCGATGCTTAACGACGTCAAGATAAAAAGACTAGCATGTTTAATCTTTTTTCCGGTCCTCCAGGACGGGTTCCATGAAGAGTGAGTGAGAGTGTGTGCACGAGTGTGTGTGCACGCGAGAGTGAGTGAGTGAGAGTGAGTATGTGTGTGCGCAGGAGCGAGTGAGCGAGAGTGAGTATGTGTGTGTGCACGCCCGATCGAGTGAGCGACAGTGAGTGTGTGTGAGTGTGTGTACACACGCGAGTGAGTGTGTGCGCGCTTGAGCGAGAGTATGTGTGTGTGTGCTCGCGAGTGAGTGCGTGAGTGAGCGACAGTGAGTACTCATGCACTCCCTCACGCACGCAGTGTGTGTGCGCGAGAGAGTGAGTATGTGTGTGTGCACGAGTGAGTGAGCGACAGAGTGTGTGTGTGCGCGCGCGCGAGTGAGTGTGTGTGCGGGAGTGAGCGAGAGTGTGTGTGCGTGTGAGTGCGTTTGTGCATGTGTGAGTGAGTGCGTGTGTGTGTGTGTGAGTGAGTGAGTGAGTGAGTGCGTTTGTGTGAGTGAGTGCAGCAGCCTATATGTGTGCGAGTGAATGTGTGTGTGCGAGGTGACACGCGATGACTGGTTGGAAAGCAACGTGTAGTCTGACATGTTTCTTGTCCATGACACGACAAGATTTTAATAGTCAAAATTGTGTAATCTGAACCAGGCATAAGTTGCACAAACGTCTCCTCTCACCGTTCTCTCCGAGCATGACCATGATCTCGGAGTCGGTGAACTCTCCTTCGGTGATGGTGAGCGAGAACTCTCCCATGCACTTCTTCATGTTGGGATACTGGTAACGGCACATCTTCTTCACCTCCTCCTCAGCCGCCGTCTCAGCCACTTTAAACACCAGAGACGTCTCTCTAAAGCGCAGGTTCTCTGTCGGCACGAAGCCATCCAGGAAAATATTGATTCCTGAAATAAAAATAGAGAATATTATAGCAGGTTTCCCACACCTTGTTTAACTTCAAGGTGTTTTAGGTCCAATACCCTCAAATTCAAGGACTTAATGTGGGGACACATTTAAAGTGAGAGCAAGGTTACAGCGTGTTATCTTGTAAGATACATAGTTACAGTTTTGCACGCGTGAACGTCATGGCAACGTACAACACAAAGAACCTCACGCGGGAAACACTTGATGTAACGGGTAAATGCGCGCAACTAACGGAACTCAAGCAAGCTAGCGTGCACAGGCCACGAAGTGTTGAAGAAATAACACATTAGCGGATCAAAGGGAATAATATGGAATTGTTTTCCCGGAAAACTTCTTGCACAATATAAATTCAAGCACTTTCAAGGAGCTGTATCTATGCATGTTTTTTTTTTTTTTTAAATCTTTCCAAGACCATGATTTTTTTTTTTTTTAGATTCACAAATTTTCAAGGATTTCAAGGACCCGTGGGAACACAGTTATAGTCAAAATATAATATTTTCCATCATTTATGAGACAACTCTCATATACAGGTGAAACTCGAAAAATTTGAATATCGTTAGTGTATTTCAGTAATTCAAAGTAAAGTAATTCATTTAGTGTATATAACTATATACATATGCATGATTATACTTTTCAGAGGATCGACATTTCTGTATTTAAAATCCTTTTTTATTGATTTCATGTAATATTAAAATTTTCTGACATTTTGAATTTGGGTTTTTCATAAGCTGTAAGCATAATCATCAAAATTATAACTTTTGCACGATATTCGAATTTTTCGAGTTTCACCTATACATAATTCACCTGCTATATTGCCAAAATTATACGATTTTTCATATCAACAGAAAAATATACCAGGATAACCTGCTTCTCTCGAGACTCTTCTGCTTCAGAGAGCAGGTAATGATATGCTAAAGCCCGATCACACGTTGATCTGATTGGTTAGTTTGTGACGTCAGAAACACCAGCGATTTCTAACCGTGTTTTTGAGACTGTCTTTGGTTCACTGCAGTTTAAAGCAGAAAATACTCAGCAATGCTGTTGACTCATGAATTTTCACATAATTTGTCTTAAAGCATATTAAAAACACCACATAAGCCCTATTCACACGGGATTAGCACTATATGGGGACCACGTGTGATTTAGAAATTACCCCTCCACGTCTTAATTTCACACGGGAAACCTGTGATTTTACTCAAATTTACTGACTTATCTCCCGGATATGACGTCAATAGGCTATTGCTTGGAAATCTTATGAATGCCGTTATTATAGGTCTAGCTGTATGATATATCATAAACAGAAGATTTTCCTTACCGCATGCTGCTATACAAGTCATTCATCTCCATCTAATCATTATTTTTGCTCTTCTGATGATTTTCAGCTTTCTCTTTCTGCAAATTGTGTAGTTGGTGTATAGCGATATGACCCAGCACCCAAAATACTATCAAAACACTCCAACGCCTCCATTCTTCGCAAAAGATTGATAAAAAGGCGCGCATGAAAAAAAAACCTTGAAAAAATTATATACGATCCTGCGAAATCAGAGATGCGGATTCGCACAGGACTAATATTACCACAGGACCTCGTGTTCAGGGAATATGGTTGGGCATTTGCGGGGGAATTTTTACTTTACAAATTACAGACATGGCCGATTCACACGGGATTAAGATCACAGACAACCTCCGCAATTATTACAAATGACTCGAGGTCACCAGGTAATACTTATCCCGTGCGAATAGGGCTATAGACACATAAACAACATTAAAAACTTGATTTTCACCACAGGGGGACTTTAAGACTTTAAAGGACTACTCCGGCGCAAAATGAAACTTTGGTCTAATTACACATTGGTACATAGTCAACCGTTCTCTGAGATTTGTTTTCATGATTGTCGAATGTAAAGAGTTTTATCTCTAAAAACTGTTTAGCTTATAACGCTAGTATATGGGGCATAGAGTAATGAAAATAGAAATTGCTAGTTAATACCACTAACAAGGCTCAAAATAGCCCAACACTAACACGGTAGCATAATGAGGGTCCCTACCTGCAAACCGAAGCATTGAGAACGTTGTAAGTGTACAGACAGTTTAATAAGAAGATATTTTACAGATTCGCGTATACAGATTCCAAGATTCACAGATTGTATGAGATTCCAAGACAGTTCAGCGCACTTGGCTCGGCGTTCATGATTCGGCTGGTCGAGACTGTTTTCCAATGTCTTTATAAAATATCTTCTTATTAAACTGTCTGTACACTTACAATGTTCTCAATGCTTCAGTTTGCAGGTAGGGACCCTCATTATGCTACCGTGTTAGTGTTGGGCTATTTTGAGCCTTGTTAGTGGTATTAACTAGCAATTTCTATTTTCATTACTCTATGCCACATATACTAGCTGTATAAGCTAAACAGTTTTCTAGAGATAAAACTATTTACATTCGATAATCATGAAAACAAATCTCAGAGAACGGTTGACTATGTACCAATGTGTAATTAGACCAAAGATTAATTTTGCACCGGAGTTGTCCTTTAATAACCTCAAATTTGATACAACTAATGTAAGACTTTAAAGACCCGAAGGGACCCTTTCAAAACACACACACACACACACACGCACACACACGCACGCGCACGCACGCACGCGCACGCACGCACGCACGCACACGCACACGCACACGCACACGCACACGCACACGCACACGCACACGCACACGCACACGCACACGCACACACACACACACACACACACACACACACTTCTGAGCATCACATGCATGTTTCGAGAGGCTCCTACCTTCTCGGACGCTGAAGGGCATGGTCACCACACCATAAGCGCTGGGAACGCCATACAGACAGCAGATGAAGTCTGACAGGTAATCCAACACACTCAAGTCGTGCTCCACCACAATGATGTACCTGCACAGACAGATCAATATGAGGTTTACGGTTTGGTAAAGAGCAGTAACAATAACTGAGCCTCCTCAACATTAAAGGATTAGTTCACTTCAAAATTAAAATTTCCTGATTTTTTACTCTCACCCACGTCAACCAAGTTGTTCATGTCTTTCTTTCTTAAATCAAAAAGAAATTAAGGCTTTTGAGGAAAACATTGCAGGATTTTTCTCCATTTAGTGACTTCAATGGGGTCCAATGGGTTGAAGGTCCTAATTGCAAGTTTCTCGACAGGATCCCAGCCGAGCAATAAGAGTCTTATCTAGACAAACCATTGGCCATTTTATTATGTGTGTACAGGTGAAACTCGAAACATTAGAATATCGTGCAAAAGTTATAATTTTGATGATTATGGCTTACAGCTTATGAAAACCCCAAATTCAGAATCTCCGAATATTAGAATATACATTAAATCGAAAAAAAGAAGGATTTTAAATACAGAAATGTCGGCCCTCTGAAAAGTATAATCATGTATGTATATAGTTATATATACTTAATATATTAGTTTCACCTTTTAATTTGAATTACTGAAATACATGAACTTTTGCATAATTTTTCGAGTTTCACCTGTATATAAAAACATTTATATACTTTTTAAATCACTAATGCTCATCTTCCACTAGCTGTGATGCGCCAAACATTGCATAATCACGTTGAAAGGTCAAGCGTGACGTAGGCGGAAGTACCGACCCAGTGTTTACAAATAAATACATAAATAAAAGGTAAAAACGATGTTGGGCGAATTTTGAGGTTAAAGAAGAAAGTTTTTCATCCTATCCTACATTTTTGAACCGGAACACACATGACCTTTGAACGTTATTACGTGCAAGACGAGCATTAGTGGTTAATAAGTATATAATTTTTATATATATATATATATATATATATATATATATATATATATATATATATATATATTAGGGCTGTCAGTTAAACGCGTTATTAACGGCGTTAACGCAAACCCATTTTAACGGCGTCAAATTTTTTATCGCGCGATTAACGGTCTTTTTGGCCTAGCAAACTTAGTAGTTTTTTTGAAAGCGCAAGCGGATCCAGCAAGACAACAGGCACGCCGCACACACTTGTTTGGGTTTGCGAGCTGGCCAAAGAGTAGGTTAACGTTACGTTTTGAGTGGATGACGAGCGCGAGACGGCGAAATGGATGCCAATAAGATTCTGAATGGAAAGTTTACTTTTAAAAAGTTGCCAAATGCTTCCATTGACGAGACCAAAGTGATCTGTGTGTTTTGTCGTTGTGAACTGAGCTATCATCGCAGCACGTCCAGTCTGAAATATCACTTGATGGCCACACACACACACACACACACACACACACACACACACACACACACACACACACACACAGCTGATGCGCATTCTCCGCCCCCTCGTCAATATCAGGACCTCGTCAGTATTTCTTTCACCCTTTTATTGATGGACAGCGTTACAGTGTGTGAGATTATTTGCTCCAAGTGAGAATGTTAGTGTGAAAGTGAACACTACAGTATGCCACAGTTGTTTTCAATAAAAAAAACATTTGCACAAAGCAAGCCGATCCACTTTTCCATGTTGATAAGAGCATTAAAATGAGAAAAAAATAATGGGACAAAAAGAAATCAAGAGACATTTAGAATAGATAAAAATATGCGATTAATAGCAAGTTAATAATTACATTAATGCGATTAATCGTGATTAAATATTTTAATCGTTTGACAGCACTAATATATATATATATATATATATATATATATATATATAAAATGGCCAATGTTTGTCTAGATAAGACTCTTATTGCTCGGCTGGGATCCTGTAGAGACTTTTAATCTGCATTGAAACTGCAATTAGGACCATCAAACTGTTGGACCCCATTGAAGTCCATTATATGCAGAAAAATCCTGGAAAACTTTAATTTCTATTTGACTGAAGAAAGAAAGACATGAACATCTTGGATGACGTGGGGGGAGTAAATTATCAGGATTTTAAATTGTGAAGTGAACTACTCCTTTAAGGACTGAGACTCACCGGTCTGGAGAAATGAGGGAGCGGATCGTGATGGCAGCTCTCAGACGCTGTTTCACATCGAGATAACTGGACGGCTCGTCGAACATGAAACTACAAGGAGAGAAACCACATTAATACCAGTGTTATTGTTAACCAAAACTATTAAAATGTGTTTTCAGTGATTGAAACAAAGCTGAAAAAATAATTAGACATTTAATGAAAAATTTTAACTTAAAAATGCTGCCTTTGCAACTAACTGAAAGTATTAGAATTAGTAAAAAAAAAAAGAAAGAAAAAAAAGAATAAAATTGGCATTACAGCACAAAAGAATATTAATAAACCTGATTACTAAAATGAAAATTTAATATATAAAAATCCTAGCCAATTTAAATAATATTACAACAATATATATCTCATCATTAAACTGGTCTCTATTAGTGTATAGCACAGCAGTGTTATTTTTAAATTCTATTATAGTTTTATTAATTTAATTTTTAAAATATGTTCGATTTTCATTTGAGCAATTTTGTCATTTTTGCACTATTTAAGTTTGTTTTATTTATATTTCAAGTCTAGTTTATTTATTTCCAGTTAGTAATTTCAGTGTTTCAACAAACTTATTTTATATAGTTAGTTTCTGATTTTCATTTTGGTTTTAATCTAACATTTATATATTCTATATCATGTCTGCTTTATTTCAGTTAACAAAAATGTTCTTAAAGAGGTGGTTGATTATGATTTCACTTTTTTAACTTTAGTTAGTGTGTAAAGTTTCATTAGTCTCTTTTTATCATTGCTTCATCATTTTGAATCCACAACGCACTGTTTATAAAAACGAGTGTCTTACAAACTAATTTATGTAAACAGTTCAAATCAATTGTGTGTAGTTTTAAAGTGTTTTATGCAAGTTTTTTTACATTGACAAGTTTGAGGTTGACATTTGTGATATTTATGTATTTAATAAAATATGTAGAACATTTTTTTTTAAAATTGAATTGTTCTATGGCAGGTCATAAAGGGTTAATGACTAAAACAAACGGCTAGTAGGGACTACACGAGATCCCTCCCTTTATGTAAAATTTGCATAAACTCCGCCCCAGGAACACGACTTATAGACAGAATATGCTAATCAATAACTAGAAGATGGTTAGTTGATGAATTTATGTAGTTGATGTGGAGTTAAAGATTTAGAAATGTCCTGTTGCATTCTGCATGTTGTCACTTCTTGAGTCTTTGCCCGACTCCATTTGAACATAAAAGACTAAACGTTTTTTTTTTTTTGTTTTTTTAATTTTGCGCGAGTTAATGGATCAAATTTAAATTTGCATTTAAAGGGACACACACACAAAACGGCGCGTTTTTGCACACCCTCAAAAAGTGACAATTTTAACATGTTATATAAAAATATCTGTGGGGAATTTTGAGCTAAACCTTCACATACACACTCCGGGGACATCAGAGACTTATTTTACATCTTGTGAAAAGGGCAAAGGATAATAATCCTGCAGCACAGGGGTACTCACATATCAGCTCTCTGAATGCACACGACTGCGCAGGCGAATCTCTGCAGCTCTCCTCCTGAAAGGTCCTCGACATTACGTTCACGCAGGTGCAACAGATCTGACCAATCAGGGAACAGAACAATCAGTCACATGATGCAACAACACCAAAGTATTTAGATATACAAAAGTGCAATCATATTACTATGAATTGGAGAAAGTACAGAGCTCAACATGGTGGAATAAGTCCCGCCTTCTAAATAAAAGAGCCAATCGACGTTTGAAGCTCCGGTTGCTATAAAAACATTCAGTGTTTTGAGTCCCGTGCTTAAGATTGAACATGTTTTACAGCTTTTTTTGTAATGATTTGAGTGTTTAGAAACAATTTATTAGATTTGTTGATCATTTCATTGGTGATTTCAAATATGAAGCTTTGGAGAATTTGATGTTTCCTCAGGATCTGCACTTGCAGGACTGAAAAAGCTGCCCGAGAGGCGTTTTAAAGATGGCCGCCGAGTGAAATGTGTTGCTTTAAAGGGACTTTGGTAATACTTCACAAAAAAAGAAATGCATGTGGACATACCCAGCTGCTCACACACCAGCTCCTCTGTCTTTGTGTCATCCTTCCTGCTTAGGATGGCGCCTACTGACCCCTACAGGACAAACAGAGAATCACATCACAATCAAGTCAAACACTAAAATTACCTCATATTTACATCAGCTTATAGGGATGCATGATATATCGGCCCCTGTATCAGTATCGGCCGATATATATTATATATATATATATATATATATATATATATATAAAAATTGCTATTTAGGTATATATTGCTATTTAGGCATATATATTGCTATAGATGTATAAAAAAAACTTCATTTTTAAAGTTATTGTTATCGACCCGATAAGAAATCGACAGATTTATTTAAGCCGATAAATAAAGGATTGTTTTCTTCAGCTGAAAGACTTCACTGTCCGCCATGATTGTTTTGAATAGCTTGAAATACGATTGGACTCATTTTGAACAGTAAAATAGTTCAGTGCAACAAGTCTGTCAAATCTGCTACATAAAATTATAATGAAAACGCTACTGTAAAAAAAATGTGTGAGTTTTTTTTGTGTTTCAGCGCATTGTTACGGGAAGAGCATATCCAGAATGGAGTCACAATATTATGTTTATTTTGTGTAAATATCTGATTTATCTCATATAGGATTCACTTGATTAAGAATTAATGCGTTTGTTTTTGTAATCAGGCTCTCAAAAACGACATAAAAATTTGGATTTAGATTTATCGGCCAATATATCGGTTTTCAAATTTATCGGGCAAAATGTTAATATCGGCCATCCCAATCAGCTTCCTTTCATACTGACCAGGGTTATCATCATTAACTAAAACTATTAATAACATTTCTGTTAACTGAAATAAAGCTGAAATTAAATAAAAATATTAGTTAAACTAAACGAAAACTAGAAATGTTGCCTTTTGAGTTTAAGTTGAAGCACTAAAAATGTTTAATTGGAAGTATATAAAAACTAAAATAAAAATAAATGAAACCTAAATAGCAATATTTAACAAAAACCCCGAATAAAATGACAAAAGCACAACGGAATTACTAAAAATGAAGAAGAAAAAAAAAAAGAAAAGAATAAAACTATAACAACCCGAAAATAAAAACTAGAATCCCACTGATACTGACCTTGACGGTTTTGGGGATCTGATCAACATACTGCGGCTTTACGATGGCCTTCAGGTCGTCTTCCAGGATCTTAGTGAAGTAGTTCTGCAACTCGGAGCCGCGGAAATACGCCAGGATCTCCTGCCAGTCAGGGGGATTCTATAACACACACACACACACACACACACACACGCGCGCACACGCACACACGGACACGCGCGCACACGCGCACACACACACACACACACACACACACACACACACACACACACACACAAACACACACACACAAACACGAGCACGTGCACACACACACACACACAAACACGAGCACGCGCACACACACACACACACACACACAAACACAAACACGAGCACGCGCACACACACACGCACGCACACGCACGCACATTAAACAAACACATCTCAACCATGTGCACTAGGATCAGATCTGGATGGTGTTTTCAAATTTTTTTATAAATATTAATTAAACCTAATAAAAATGGCACAACAGTACAAAAAAAATCACTAAAACGAATAATAAAATGAAAATTAAATATATAAATAAAACTAATTCAAAATATTAATATTTTATATATTAATATTACAACAATATACATTATACAATCTACAAATTAAACAAGCACATCTCAAACATGAAGATACACATATGCACACAGACATGTGAACTAGGATCATATCTGGAATGTGTTTTCATTGATTGAAATAAAGCTGAAAAAAATAAAAATATATATTTGATATTAAAATTTAGTAAAAAAAAAAAAAAGTACAAAATAAATAAATATATACAAAACCGAATAAAAATGGCATAAAAGTACAAAAAAACCCACTAAAACGATAATTTAATGTATAAATATCAACGCCAATTCATATATTAATAAAATTATATATACATTATACAAATTAAACAAGCACATCTCAAACATGAAGATACACATATGCACACAGACATGTGAACTTGGATCAGATCTGGATTGTGTTTGTGAGTGCGTTGAGAAACTCACATCAAATCTCCCCAGGTTTGGTTTCTGTTTTCCCGCCAGGATTTTGAGAGCAGTGGATTTCCCGATACCGTTAGTACCCACAAGCCCCAGCACCTCACCTGGACGAGGGGTGGGCAGCCTGACAAACATGAACACTCATGTTAGGGCTGTCAAATAAAAATGTGACTAAAAAAAAACATGCACATTCAAATGCAAAAACCGTGCATTTGAATTATTTTTGGTGTCAAGAGGCGCACGAGGCGATGACATAACTGACACGGTTTGTTTTTGTTAGCTTATCTAGTACAGCGCGGTTCGTCTGTGTTGTTCATTTAAAAAATGGTGGGAAAAGGCGAAAACCCTCTCAGTTGGAGGCAAAAATCGTGCAATGACATACTTGACCAAACCTGCACATCGGCCAGAGCTGAGCGTGTGTTTTCATCAGCGGGAAACACTGTCAACAAAAAGCGCTCAGCACTCGCTGCAGATCAAGCTGAGCGTCTGGTGTTTATGACGAACAATATGTAGATGCCGTGAGTAGAAGTGGATTGTTTCTGAATGGTGGTTTGCTTTTTTTGTGTTCATGTAATTCATTACGCTGTCGAATCAGAACCTGAGTTTCCTCAGGTTACTGATGCATGAATAGTTTTATGCACTACTGTAACCTAATTTTCCTTGCAAGCACATTAAGGAAATTATATTTTATTTAAGAATATTTGTTTCAAAAGTTATTGCACTTTAAATAAAAGATGCGTTGCTTGAAGTGGTTTGCACTCGCTTGCGCCCTCTTGTGGGCATAGGAGACAATAGCACTCTTTGTAACGAAGAAATGCCTTTAGAATTCAAATATAATTCATATTTTGCTGATATGTAAAAATAAAATAAAATGAGCTTTCCAGCCATTTTGACAGCCCTGACTCAGATTAAAAGCACAACAAACTGAATCATGATTAAGGAACGACTCGGATGAGAGGCATGTTTGTACCTGTGAAGCTTGAAGGAATTAGCACAGTATCTGTGTGTGGTTTCCTTCTCCAGGTTGCTTGGCAGGTTCACGATGGAAAGAGCGCCAAACGGACATTTCTTAATGAAACAAAATAATTAAAATCAGGATAAATACATTACAATTTAGGGTTATGGAAATGATTAAGGTATATGGTAATTATTGAGCATTTGACAACTCTTTTTGCATGTTTAACCCTATAAAGCAGTGGTTCCCAACCTTTTTAGGGTACTGTACCCCCAAAACATTTTATCCTGCCTGAAGTACCCTCACAAGCGCATGTGATCAGTGGGATTTTTAGATTTGGTGTAAATTATAGGTGATACCTGAATTTACCTGTAAATAATGATTTTTTACTTCCTATAATTACTCTTATAATATAATACTTGTCTTTGTTCAATATTTGTATGACTTTTTCACATCTTCACATGTCCAGACCAATTATACAAAAACAAAGATCACATTTTATGTAATAATAAATTTATTTTATATAGCGCCTTTAAAAGTTGCTTTCTCAAAGCGCTTTACAGGCAAACATAACAACAGAGAAAAATACACACTTTAAATACAAAAAAAAATTAAAATTAATAATCAAGTAAAAGCAATCTTAAAATAAAATGTTTTGAGAATAGTAAATGGCTAAAAAAAATGTTTTAGTCTTTTGAGAATCATCCCACGTACCCCCGGTTGGGAAACACTGCTATAAAGCATATATACATACATTTCTGAGGCCTTTAAATACACATAATCCACATAATCAAAACCTTACTGTAAAACCGGTTGCACACAATCACATGCCTTCTGTCGTCTGATTGGTAGATTGTAGACTGATTGGTTTTTAGCAAGTAAAAGTCGTTCAGTATAATAGTATAAACGTCCACATTCAGCTCATGTCTTTATGCTGCGAAATCTTATAAAGTAAACATAAGAATAACTTTTATATTGTTGGTAATATTTCAAGATGAACACTTACTGGATTGAAGCAGCTTTACTTGATTATCCAGACATAATTTTACATGCGAGTATCAAATATGATCAACAGGGTTTTGAGGAAGGTTTATTTGTCTCTCAATCATCATTGTTTTAAAACTAGAGCTATGATCATAAAAGTAAGCTTGTTTAAATATCATCTTGCTAAGACATAATTGGCAGATATTGAGTGATGACTGATATTTATATGCATTTTATGTATAAATTATTTATATAAATCTAGCTAATTTGGGACATAAGAACACGTCATACAATTGCGTCTTTAACGGTTGCTCTGTCGCTTAGTTACACACATCCTGTCACAGTAAACTGGCCGTCAATCATCTCGTCACACTTAAAATCCTCCACATTTAATTTGTAATTAAGGCCTTCATTTTAAACCCTGTCTGGGAAACCGCCCACATATATCATGCTTTTAGCTATAGTGAAATGCTTGAGGGATGCGATTGGGTCCTTCAAATACCTTGATACAGATTCCACATCCGATGCAGAGAGACTCTGAGATCCAGACGATTTTACTCTGAGGCGAGACCTCAATACACAGCTTCCCTGAGAAAACACACAAGTACTTCAGACTTCAGATGAGGCGAACTCTGAATCAACATGCACCAATGCTACATTTTCTGAATGTCATAATCATTTGTCAACAAACAGGTAGGCTTGCTACGATAGTCGGTGTTACCGGTGTTCAGAAGCAACACCGGTGACATCACTTGCCCACCGCGGCACTGCCCCCCCCAACCGGCGATTAAATTTTTTTTAGTTCAGTTAGAGAAGACACCACAATTAAAAACTTAACGTGTCTGCTTAAAAAAAATCATGAGCTAGATTACACTACACCAAATTTAAACTTGATATAATTTACCCTTCAGTTTCTCCGTTATGCGATAGATGCAAGAGCTCTGATGGGACGCATGCTCATACTTTTTGGTTTTGCCCTGAGATTTCTGTTTCTGTTCAGTTTTGGAATAATATTTTTTTGTGGTACTCAAATGTTTTTGAAGAAGAAATCAGTCCAGATTTTGAGTTGGTTTTGTTTGGGTGTTCTGACCCTATATTAGCATTGACACATTCTCAACTGTCTCTTATGTTTGGTATGGTGGTGGCCAAAAGGGTGATCTTGATGGACTGGAAGTCCATTGTACCACCCAGCTTTCCTGAATGTCTGGCTGAAATGGTTGCTGCCCTCAAGCTCGAAAGGATTCGTTTTTTCTAAAGCTGATGCTTCTAAAAAATTTGATAAAGTCTGGGGGCCCTTCCTTAAGTATCTTTCTAAGAATTGAAATATGTTTGGACATATACTGTATGTAATATGGATGACTTATCTCTTTTATTTCTTCACTCCACTGTCAATTTTAGTTTTAGTTTTTTATAAGTTTGATTAAGTGATTTAAAGTGTAATTTCTTTCTCTCTGTCTGTCTGGTGTTTTTATTTTATTTTATGTATAACATTCTTTCTGTAAACATTTTGTGAGACTTGGATATGTTTTGTGTTGTATAAAAAACTGCAACAAATAAAATTATTTAAAAAAAAAAATAAAAAAAATCATGAGCTGAAAGAGTCGCAGCAGCACTGGTGTCAGATTTCATTTATCACGAGCAAGAAACTGACGATGAATGAGGAATATTTGGTGTCAAAGGGAAAGTAAAAATGCCTATTTAAGCGAGTTTGTCATTGTACCGTTTTGTTGTGCTTTTCATGAAGAATAATAGGCTAATAAACTCACCGCCCCAGAACTGGCGCGAATTCAAAAGAGAGACTAAAATGCTCTTGGCCGCAAGTGTCGCGGAGCGAGCAGAACTGGTCTTCAAACTAGCGATTTAAAAGCCCCCGCCGGTGATACCGGTATTGTCACACGGCGTTTAACCGGTGGGAAAATATCCTCACCGCCACATCCCTACAAACAAGTATTCATTACTTCAATGTAGGGCTGCACAATGTATCAAAATATTGCAAATTGTATATATCGCGACATGCATATCGCAACGGCTTGCAATAACTGGGGTCATGAAGAGAAAATCACTCACTGCTGTTTGCTGAATAACTTATGTAGCTTTAATAAGAATCGGGATATATTTAACTCATACAGTGAAAACTAAGCAGTGTTTTATTTTTACATTTGATTATCCAGATTCTGTTGTTAAATAAACCTAATGTAGGATAACCTGAACCCCGTGGTTTACACTGGTGCTAAAATAACACTTTTTGTTTCAGTAAAACACTGTTCACTTTCAGAAGTTGTAGGGATCTTTTCTTGTCACAAAAAGAATGTGAAACACACATGTAGGTTATATAATTTTACATATATTTTAACGATAATTTAAGTTTTACACACTTTAACGATCATTGTATAGCATATCGAATATTGCTTTATTGCATTTTTCTTCAATATTGTGCAATGAGCTCATTGTTTCTCCCTTAAATTATTACATTTTAAGAGAACTGAGATTTGTGCATGTACATTTCTGAAATACATGACTTAACACAGTCGCCTCTGATAATAACAGATCACTCTAAATTGTAGCGTTGACTCGTGCATTTTCCTTGTGAAAACCGCTGTACAAATAAATGTGAATTGAATCGAGTACACATCAATAATGCACAAAGCCTGAAATCAAGTGATTTGGGCGTGCGATTCTTACCCATGCGCACCACCGGACAGCTCTTCTTGCACTCCTGACGGCATTTCTTGGGCTTACACTTGTCGTGGTTTACAATAGCGATTCTGGTGTTCTTGTCGGCCATTTGGCTGGTTTGATGTCGCACGCCGGCGACGCAGATCTACAGGAAAACAGGAGGCCTAGACCTCACTAGAAAGAGAGAGAGAGAGAGATATGAGCTGCGTCCGAAACAAAATTAATGTTTATTCTATAGGCCTATACACACATTATTTTGTCCTATTAAAAAACTCTATGATACGTTCCAAAGAAACGCTCTTTATACAGGGTATGCGCTGAGTGGCAAACGAAAAACATAAAACACATCTAAAACGGGAAACAGCTTTGAGATACAACTAGATTTGACAAGAAATCTGAGGTCGATTTTTACGAGATCTATAGAACAGAGAATCAAATGAATCGCTGTAATTCACAGAAACTGGATCCAAGTAGAAAAATGTGGATTTAGTTTTCATTTTGTGTCAATATGCTGAATTTAGGGGTTAAATCATAACCTATATATTATATTGTTATATATTGTATTGACAACTCATCAATTCAATATTTACCATCGTACATTCTGCATAATTAGATGTTTTTAAATATAAACTGACAAAAAAACTATACAAGTTTTAGGGCTGCTGGATGATATTTTTAACATTGATATTACCAGTGATCACCCAGATTTAGATCTATATTGTATTTGTATAAATCGTTCACAGGCAAATTTGCTTTATGTATTTCCTCGGCGTGGAAATCAGCCTCATATAAATGTCAGGAAAAACGATTCCTGCTGCATTATCACTGGATCTTTGGTAAGTTGTAAGAAACACTATATCGAGTTCAACCTTTAGTTTACACAGATAATCGTTTGTTTTCCTCGCGTTTTCGCAGTTTAAAACTAAATTCAGTCACGCTGCAGCTCTTTAATAAGTATTTCCAAATTCATATCACTGATAAAAGTTCCTGGATGACCTACTACTTCCAGTGAGATTCTGAAGTGTGCATACGATGGACATTTTAATATCCCATGATCCCATGGATTTATCAATGACAGTGAAGCGACGCAACTGACGCTGGGAGGTCATGTGATAATGATAACATGGTGAATGTAGTACATCCAGATTACATTGACTCATACTATGTGCAATGTCCTTTTTTAGAAGTTGCAAAGTAATTACTTATTTACAATAAGTCCCTACTCAAGAGATTTCGGACGCAGCCAGAGATTAACGCCAAAAAACACTTTTCACCAGGGAGTAATTAGGGCTGCACAATATCAAAATTAGATCAGCATCACGCAGCCCTACTAATAATGCAACTAAAACGCAAACCAATTATGTATTAACAGAGGACTTAAAGGGATAGTTCACCCAAAATTTTAAATTCTGCCATTAATTACTCAACCTCATGTCACTCCAAACCTGTAAAACCTTCATTTAATTTCAGAACACAAATGAAAATATTTATGGCGCACAAAAAGTATTCTCGTCGCTTCATAAAATTAAGGTTGAATCACTGTAGTCACATGGACTATTTTAACGATGTCTTTCCTACCTTTCTGGGCATTCAAAGTGTTACTTAAAGCTGTCAATGGAGCTATTTGAATCTAAATATCTTAATGTGACATAAGGTTGAGAAATTAATGACACAATATTCATTTTTGGGTGAACTATCCCTTTAAGAAACCACCTAGAACACCCTTGCAAGTTGCAACCCCTCACAGTGGCTATTAAAACCAGTTTATCACTTGTTAACATGCATGAACTCATGCAAACGATCAGATAACGGACACCAGCTGTTACAATCCCAACAAAATGCTTTCCTGATGGTACCTGTGTAAAACGAGATAAGTGTGGCGAGCAAAACCTGGTCTGATGTGGTGGTTTCATGAGTCAGAGACAGATAGATAGATCGATAGATAGATAGACAGCTCAAATTCAGGATGAATGAAGCTGCAGAGTTGCCATTTTTACAGTGCAGCGCTGGCATCACGTGACAGCTAGTTTAAACACACATAGACTGTATTGTCATCCTATTGAACACATATATTAGTAATTTGATAATTAATGAGTCATTTATCAGATGCAGTGACTCATTCCTGCACTTGTTATGCTGGAATAACCTGAGGTTTATCGTCTTAAACAAGGACACTCTAGTCATAATTTATGAACCTCTTGATGGGACTCGAACCTGCAATCTTTAAATTACCAGACCATTGATTAATGGTTAGTGCACCACAGCACCCTTTGAATCCGAACCGATTGGACAAGTACACTCCATAACCGATTATTATACACAAACATTACATTCAGATCTACGTTTAAAACGACTATAAACAATCAGAAATGGCCAGATTCGATTATATTGAGCACGTGCGCGCGCTCGTCGTGACTTTATCTCCCAGTTGTGGGAATAACGAGAGATGACGCAAGACTTTCCTTCAGAGAATTCCCTCCTTTATTATACCCCCAAAACACTACATTATGTGACATGGTCTTTCAAAAACGTCTGCTTAGTTGTTTTCCACTTTGTTCAGAATTACGTTAATTAAATATTCGTTGAAAACAGGGATATTTTAATGAAAGAAGAAAAGGCCTCGCGCATAGGGCGGGCATGCGCACACAGCTGGTGCATTTTTTTTGTCTTTCAAACTACCCATGAATCTCCATTTAATTATTACAAAATGTCAATGAAACTCTGCTCACCTCCCGCTGATAGGAACAACGCAGTATAACGCGTTAATAAGCGTTGAGTTTCTTCCTACTGTGTGAAGAGACGACCAGCGCGTGCTGCTACGGCGCGCACGAGATAACACCGGTAGCAAAGATGGCGCTAGAGCGCGCGACGCTAAAGGGACGCGACGCGACCCAGGAACCGTGACGTGATCAGAATGCGCCAATGCCGGGCAAATGCAAACAGTGCATGGACGTGTCGGATTATATTTTACCTTTTTTTTAAGAAAATCCCCGTATTCGTGCGTTAGTTGTGGAAACAGATGTAAGAAGACACAGTTGTGGGAGTATTTTTGAGTGCCGGTGAGTAACTGTGGCTTTGTTTTGTTGTATTACATCAATTAAAGGTACATAGTTTTGATTAAACAACCGTGTGTTGTTGTAAAATTCAAATATATTTTTTTACTTTGTAAACGTGTTTATTGCGTATATTAGTCATGGCACTATGATAAATATATCATACAGTTGAATATTACATATTATTATAAGATGCTATGTAGTTAAAATGATTTTCTGGAACACACACACACACACACACACACACATATATAAATAAATATATATATAGATATAGATATATAGATATATAAAATAATATTTTTCTACAATTATCCACAAAATGCCATTGTATTGCCATCGGTTTAGTTGCATTTAGTTGGAGCATTTCTATTCTTTTTTTAAAAGTGAAAACTACATATTAATGTCACTATTAGTGATAAAATATATGTAAAGCAACTGCACATTGCATTGTTTAGGGTTATAGTTACTGCACACTGCATTATTATTATTTAATAAATGTGTTTATGCTGTCTGTGGGTGTTTTTTAATTCCATCCCATCTGTCATCCAGACCTCATTTCTTTTCTCAGTAACCATGGCAACCGCCACTAAAACCCCCCCAGGTGCCGACCCGAAGCAGCTGGAGCGCACCGGTACCGCCCGAGAGATCGGGTCACAAGCCGTGTGGTCGCTGTCCTCGTGCAAGCCAGGTTTGTGTGTCTTATTTATTCTTTGTTTTTAATCATTGCACACCTGAATAATGCCTAATGTTTCATTTTTCATTGAGTCATTCTCTTTCTGTGTGAAGGCTTTGGAGTCGACCAGTTGAGGGATGATAATCTGGAGACGTACTGGCAGTCCGATGGCTCTCAGCCTCATCTAGTGAACATCCAGTTCAGGTAGAGCCATAATGAGTCTCAAACAGCCACTGTATGACCCGATTTATCTACAGCATCGGGGGTCGATTAATTCAGACATTATTCAGACATTATGACACTATTGTTTAGAGCGAATAAATGTGTTTGTGTGATTGACTGGTTGACACAAATGCTAGTCAGTTACGAAACACACACATCTAATTAATCTTATTACTCAGAAATTATTTGCACATCAAATTTAGCTGAGAAATGTTCCCCAAATATATCACTTAAATATCATCCTTGTGTAAAATGAGAAAAGCATCTATAGACATTACAAAAAGTAGCTTTAGAAATAAATATTTAATTTGATTCAACATAGAATGTATTACACAAACTTTCAGGCTACAACAGCCACGAGGGTGATTTAATGATGACAGAATTTTTATTTATGGGTGAACTATATCTTTAATGAGTTTTTTATTAATACAGAAACTGTTATATTTTTTTAATGGATTGATACTTTAAATAAGAAACTAAAACTGCCAGTAGGTGGCGGTAAATGCCTAAAGTCCATTCATTCATCCATTCCTTCAATTAATTCAGGAAGACAAAAATTTATACAGGGGTATTTTTGCCCGGATATTCAGATTTTTAGGGTCTTTCTAACTGTATTATAGGCTCCATCATGCAGGGAGTTGTTAGTCAGCAATCCACACACACACACACACACATACAGACACACACACACACATACATATATATTTTTTATTCATCCATTCATTTTAAAGGACTGGAAAAGTGGAAAATTATTTATTATAGATTGAAGAAAAATTATGTAGGTTTTTTGTAAATATAGTTCTAGTTAAGCTCTTAAATATTTACCTGATTACTTGGTTTGTGTCTGTGAATTAAATAATTTGTAAAAATCCTTATCCAGTAATAATATAACTGTAAAGGTTATGGAAATGCGCTCTTAAAAAGATTTTTACATTTTTACAGAAGAGTAGTACATATTGTTATATCAAATAAAAGCATTATGTCTAGCCACTAAGAAAAAAAAATCAAAAATTCTTTATATTTTAAGTAACTTAAGTTCTCTGCTCAAATTATTGGAAACAGTGACAGACACTTAAAACAATTCTGACCCAAGATCAGTGCATACTGTGTGATGTTTAGAAAACAGTAAACTGGAACGTTTTAAAGTACGCATTCATGTTTTATGATGAATATTATAACATATATTTGTGACTGCTTAAATGTTCTAGACACTGAAAGGCTGTGATTGTGTCATGTTAGGAGGAAGACCACTGTGAAGATGCTGTGCATTTATGCCGATTATAAATCTGATGAAAGCTACACTCCCAGCAAGATCTCGGTCAGAGTGGGAAATAACTTCCACAACCTGCAGGAGATCCGGGTAAGAGACGCAGATCACCAACAAAACTGACTCCACAATAACCACACTATTGTTTTCCTCAATAGTTGCTTCCGGAAGTAAAAACTACATTCATTTCTCCACTAAATCTATTTTTAACTTAAGACTTTAAAAGACAGGCTAACTGTGAGCTACGAGGTTGTTTATCAATAGTATTTTGCTGCTATGGAAGCTTGTTTCCGCCACAGAATAAAACATTTAAAAAGGTAATTGCGACTTTTTATCTCACAATTGCGTGTTTACGTCTCACAATTCTGACTTTATTTCTCACAATCGTGAGATTTAAAGTCAGAATTGCGTGAAATATAGATGCACTTGTGTGTTATAAAGTCAGAATTGCAAGATATAAACTCACAATTCTGACTTTATATCATGCAATTGCAAATTTACATCTCACAATTCTGACTTTCTCATTATTGCGTGATGTAAAGTCGCAATTGTGTTATAAAGTCAGAATTGCGAGATATAAACCTGAAATTCTGAGAAAAAAAATACTTTACATGCAATTCTGACTTTATATCTCACAATCTCACAATTCTGACTTTATAACACACAATTGCTACTTTACATCACACAATAATGAGATATAAAGTCATCATTGCGAGATGTAAATTTGCAATTGTGCGGAAAAAAAGTCATAATTGTGAGATAAAAAGTCGCAATTACCCTTTTTTATTCTGTGGCAGAAACAAGCTTTCATAGACTGCATTATTTCAATTTAGTTTTAAAATAATTGTTTAAAAGCAGTATTCACTGTAAAATTCATCTGTTAAACTGGAAAAACTACATTACCCATAATGCTGTACAGACAATTCTACCGATCGAAAAGACGAAACAAACATGCCAAAAGATCTTGTTAGCTCCACTCTAATGAAGCACTGTGAATTCTCTACGCTCTCAAAAAACATATTTGAATATGACAGCTTAAAATATGGTGTTTTATATACATAATCAACATGTTCTTAATGAGTAGGTTTATATTTCTCCATCGTTTTTAATTCGATTATGCTGTTCGCAATGCTTTGTGGGATTGTAGTTCTTTCCCTCACTAAAGCAGTGAAGTTCACAGTCTTGTACCTTTGTATTTTTGTCAGATTTTCAAAAACTTTTTCGCTTCTAATCAAATTTTATAATGTTATGATTCACCTCGAGGCTCGTTGGCTTGGTTCATGGCTTATAATGCATTAACGAAGACTTTTTTTTAAATCCCTATGGGAGAAATGAATGGGAAAAATACTTCCTGAACCAACGGCGCTGTACAGGTATGCGAGCACTAATAGGCGAACTCTATAGATGAACCTCACACAGATACACAGCTGATTTACTGCTGAAATTAAGTTAGTCTCATAAATAGTTAAGTTTGCATCATTGATTCTGTTATTTTTTCTGTTTATCACTGTGAAGCTGCTTTGAAGCATTCTGTATTGTAATGCACTATAAAAAAATAAAGGTGACTTGATGTTATAGCCTTAATCTATAAGCTCAAATACTTGATTGTGATTGGTTGTTTGTGGCCTTCTATGGTACATTATTTGTATGTAATGATGTTAAATGGTAAAATTGACTTTTTTTCTCCCAGGCAAGTGAGAATCACTCTCTGGTCTCGTTGTTCTTGCATAATAAACTTGTTTAAAACTTAAATCAATCTTTCGTGTCCATTTATGTATTTATTTGCTAAAAACCATTGTCTAAACAATCAGAATAATGTGAATTTTCACAAAATAAACCCTTGGATTGTAACACAAGAGCGTGTGTGTGTGTGTGTGTGTGTGTGTGTGTGTGTGTGTGTGTGTGTGTGTGTGTGTGTGTGTGTGTGTGTGTGAGAGAGCAGCAGCTGGAGATGGTGGAGCCCAGCGGTTGGATTCACATCCCTCTGTTGGATCTGGTGAACAATCCCATCAGAACGTTCATGATCCAGATCGCTGTGTTGGCGAACCACCAGAACGGACGAGACACACACATGCGGCAGATCAAAGTCTACACGCCTGTGGAGGAGAGCTCCATCGGCAAATTCCCACGATGCACCACTGTAGACTTCATGATGTACCGCACCATCAGATGACCCGAGGTGCCTTCCCATAAGACTCAGTTCTAGAATTAAATGTTTTCAGTTGTTTTAAAATGTGCCGAGGTGTGTTTTGTAAAGAGAAGAGTTTAAAGTTCAGTTTATGTACATGCAAATCTACGGGAAATAAATGTTTGTTTGAAATAATGAAAGCAGCATGTATTTCTTGATGCTCTTTTACAGCGGGATGAATTGGACAGATACACAGCTCTCATGTTTAGCTTGTTTTATTCAACTGTGAAACACAAGGATTGCTCACTAAATCGCTGCATGTTTCAATGTGACTGATTGGCTTTTACTCAACTTTGTGGAGACATGCATGGGATTTTAGCGGTCGCTGTGTTTTTTTTCATGCTCAACAATTGCTCCTTGTTATTTCATATAGGTTAATGCATCAAAGGGTTAGTTCACCCAAAAATGAAAATTCTGTCAGTTATTACTCTCCCTCATGTTGTTCAACCCTGTAAGACCTTCGTTCATCTTCGGAACACAAATTAAGATATTTTTGATTAAATCTGAGAGCTGGATCACTCCTCCATAGACTTCTAAGGGATTGAAACTGGCCGGCCCCCGAAAAGTTATTAAAGACATCGTTAAAATAGTCCGAGTGACTACAGTGGCTCAATCTTAAGTTTATCAAATGACGAGAATACTTTTTGTGTGGAAAAAAATAACGACTTTATTTCAACTATTTATTTCCTTTTCTGTGGGCCTCGAGTGAGTTCACGTAGTGTAACAGCGCAGCGCTTCTGGGTTGTACGTCACACGCATCACACACATGACCAGCGTCGGCCTACGTGTTACGTAGCACTACGCCATCACACTAGTTTAACTGACTAGAGGCCCACAGAGAAGGAAATGAATAGTTGAAATAAAGTTGTTATTTTTGTTTGTTTTTGCGCACAAAAAGTATTCTCGTCGCACTATAGTCACTTGGACTATTTTAACGATGTCTTTAATAACTTTTCGGGGCTGGCAAGTGTCAATCTCTTAGAAGCCTATGGAGGAGTGATCCAGCTCTAAGATTTAATCAAAAATATCTTAATTTGTGTTTTGAAGATGAATGAAGGTCTTACGGGGTTGAACAACATGAGGGTGAGTAAATACTGACAGAATTTTCATTTTGGGGTGAACTATCCCTTTAAATAATGTTAACAAATGAGACGTTATTGTAAAGTGTTACCGTTTAAGTTTGTGAGCTTAATTCAGTACAGACAGAAATATTTGTATTTAAACATTCAAATACTCTTAGCATACAGACCTAATAGATGCAAGCAGCAATTATCTGGGCCAAGCACAAAAAGGAACAATATGACAGGGAAGCATGGCTGGGAGCTTGAGAAAAACTGCAACCATAAGTAATTAAATATGTTTTTAGATTATTTTATTCAAAATGGCAGAAATATCACAAATACATTCACTGTAATATGATTAACTTGTTTATCACTTTTGACCAATAGGTGGGCCTGTTATACAATTATTATGGTGTGGTCACTGGCCCTCATTTTTCAAAAGTGCGTACACCAAATTTCCAGCGTACACCTAAAACCACGGTGACTGAGATTTATCAATATGGACGTTGGCGTACGGCATGCTCAAATCCTACGCTAGCTCAGGAGGTGGTGTACATGTACGCTCGTTTTGAGTTAGTGCGGAAATGCGCAGAAAAACAATGGGCTCTATGCATGGCGGTAATTCCGGTGAAGGTCTAAGGATACTAGATAACTTCCGCCGATCGTAGAGTCCAATGCAATACCGAGAATTTATATTGAATTTTATACTCCATGGTTATACTAAAGAAACGTTAGTCACAAAAACAGACAAAACAGACACCCCTCGTTGTGTTTATGCTTCTTTTTAAAATTATATTAAATAAACATGACTATATATAAAATTACATCTAAACGTATGAAAGTTTCGTTCCAAAGACGGGAGGACAGTAAATTTTGAAGACTCTGCCATAATCCCGTTTTCCTCGGTTTTCCTCCGCTTTAATCTCCCCGACCAGAAACTGAAGAGCATCCTTTGACTGAGGGAGAGAGAGTTTTGAGTGAGTCCAATGCACAGGCATTACAGAAGCCTTAGGAGCCCAAGGACCTAAAGGATATTTAACCGGATATATTTACCATATTTGGGCTATTGTTATATAAATCTTATGTAAGGTATATCTGATATCATCTGATGTAATATATGGTTCTATTGGTTAGAGGGGTGATACTCCTCTTAAGTGTTGACTATATATTCATATTCCACGCTGAGACCTCGTAATCTCCTCAGCGCTGATATCTATGTGTCGCTCATTCATGCTCAATAAAAGGAACGGAGAGAAAAGGCACTTTGTGTTGGAAGACTTTATTTCTAACAAGGCATATTGCAGTTACAGCCACAGAATCAGCTTTCAAACACTTATTACCCAGAGCTTAGGACTCAGGACACTTTAGGAGTCGTCTTGGTGAGGTCTTCGTCCTCATAGCTCAGCTAGGCAGTATGCTAGATTGCTAAGGCTCTCTGTAACCCTTGAAGCTCAGCCTCCCAGTAAAGTGTTCAAGTCCACCTAGGAAGTAATGTGTGTAATAATTAATTACTCAAAAATACAGCAAGGTTCTTAAAATCTACTTCCAGAAAATAAAGAACAACGAATGTGCATCAGGTGTGTTTTGCTTTTGTATGTTTTTGATTCATTTATTGAAGACACTGTAAACTTTGTTACATATTATATTGATATATTATAATATCATATTCTGTGCAGGCAATAACTTCACTTCACTTCACTTATCCCGTAGTCTTTTGGACCGTTGGGGCACCACTGAAGACTTGACAACCAACTTCTTCCATTCCTCCCGGTTCTCTGCTTTCCGCACTGTGTCACTCAGCTTTAGACCTGTCCACTCTCTGTCTTCCCATCTCTTCCTCTGTCTGCCTCTTCGTCTACTTCCCTGTACTGTGCCTTGTAATATTATGTGGGCAAGTCCTGATGATCTTGTGACGTGCCCGTACCAGTTTAGCTTTCGTTTTTTTACTGAAGATAGGAGGTCTTCATATGACCCAATGGCACTCTCAATTCGGGCTTTCACTTCTACATTAGTGATGTGATCTCTGTAGGAGATGCCAAGAAGTCTGCGGAAGCATCTCATCTCCACCGCCTGAATCCTTCTCTCAATATCGTCTGTCAACGTCCATGACTCGCATGCGTATAGGAATATTGACATGACCAGGGAACGCATCAACCTGACCTTCGAGGCAATGGCGATATTATTGTCGTTCCAGATGACCTTCAATTTAGTCATGGCGGCTATGGTCTGTGCTATCCTAGAGAGTATTTCTGGCTTAAATCCTTCATCCGAAACAATGGCTCCCAGGTACTTGAAGCTGTTAACATTCTCAAGCTTCTCATTGTTTATCTTGATCTCAGTTCTGATTCCATCGGGGTTGTTAGTCATCAGCTTGGTTTTCTCTGTATTAATCTGCATGTTAAATGCTGTCGAGGCCTCGTTAAGATGTTTCACAAGATTGACGAGTTCCTGTTCTTTTCCAGCTAATCCATCGACGCCATCTGCAAAACGCAAGTTTGTAATCGTCCTGCCTCCAATGCTGACTGTACCTTCATGATCTTCCAATGCGTTGGTCATAATTCATTCTAAATAGATGTTAAAGAGAATGGGGGAGAGCAGGCAGCCTTGGCGGACTCCGACTGTGGTTCGAAACCATTCTCCTATGGTGTTATTGTGTATAAGTAGACTGCACTAGTAGCCTTGGCATATAGGCGTTCTATTGTGTTGATCAGGTTGGCATTGATGTTATATAACCTCATGGTAGCCCATAAAGCTGCATGCCAAACCCTATCAAATGCCTTTTTGAAATCTATGATTACGTGGTAGAGTTCTTGCTGGTGTTGTAGGTATTTCTCACAAATTATTCTAATATTGAAGATTTGTTCTGTCGTGCTGCGACCTGTTCTAAAGCCTGTTTGTTCTTCGCAATGATCTCCTCTGCTTGCGGTCTCAATCTGTTTAGTAAGATTTTCAGCATCACTTTGCTTGGGTGACTGATTAGACTAATGGTGCGATAATTTTGGCATAGCTTAAGGTTGCCTTTCTTCGGAAGGGTAATTATCAACGATTGAGTCCATGGTGTAGGCCATTCCCCTGTTTGCCAGATTTTATTGCAGATATTCCATAATGTATCTATCATGGCCTCTCCACCTGCTTGAACCAGTTCTGCTGGAATGTTATCCACTCCTGCCGACTTCCCTTTTTTTAATGATTTTACTGCTGCTTCCACTTCTTCTCGAAGGATAAGATGGTTGTAGATGTTAGTTGGTGGAGGGACATTCAACACCTCAGTATATCCTGTGGCTCTGTGAGTATACAATTCGGAACAGTACTCTGTCCATCTTTTAAGGATATCCTGTTCTTCTGTCAGACATTTCCCTTCTTTATTTTGTATGGTATTGGTTCGCCCTTGTGTTGTACTTGTCAGATCTTTCACAAGTTGGTAGGCTTTCTTGCTGTTGTTTTTCTGTAAGCTTCCTTCTATGTCTTTGCATTGTTCTTCAATCCAAGTCTCCTTTGCCTTTTTCATACTTTTCTTAACTTGCTGATTGATTTCTCTGTAATGTCTTTCCCCTTCAAATTCATATTTCTTACGCTTGAGTTCTCTACGTTTGTCGCATGACTCCAGTCCGGCAATAACTTACTTCGCTGTAAATATTAAACTCTAGAAATATCACTGCTAAAAATACCTTTAAGTATTATTCCGCCATGTTTCTCACTGACACGACCTCAACTCGTAAAGATCGAGACCTGAAGAAAATCACAAAAGTTGGCGGCGTTCATGTGCGTTCAACTCTTTACGACATGAGTTAAAGGGTAGTTCGGCGTTTTACAAGTAAAGCCCTATTTTAAGATAGTTTCTGATGAAATAGAACGGTTAAGATTAAAATTTGGACACATGCTGCTGTCCCGAGAATTTTAGGTTTTTGTGTTAGCACAAAATTACTCCGGACAGCAGGCATGTGTCCAAATTTTAATCTTAACCGTTCTATTTCATCAGAAACTATCTTAATATAGGGCCTTACTTGTAAAACGCCGAACTTACCGTTTAAGAGTTAAAAAAAAAATGTTTTAGAAGGACAGAAGAATCACCCAATCACTGATTGTTCTGCAGTGACTGACACTGCGATGAGCCAATAGCAGCAGCGCATTCAGGTCGCGCCCGCGCCTCTGTCAGCGTGAGCAACAGACGAGAAAGAGCGAGTCAGACGAAGCGATCTCCAGAAACTCTCCGCATTAAACGATTGATTTAGAGAGAAAAGTGACTAAATGTAAAGAAAGGACTGGATTTTCGTGGACGCGATAGGCGATACATTGGAGAAGCTGTCGGAGTGAGAAGAGGGCGAGGCTGATGTAGATCCACGGAGCATCAAAGCGCTGCTTATGCACTTCCTTGTTTAAACATACATTATTTTCTTTACTTGGTGAGTCATATTTCAATGATCAATTTGATGTTATGTTAACGTTAATTTGCACATGGGCTTAAAGGCCAATGAAACCCCCCTCTTTCAGCTCGAGTCCACCCACAATCTTTTTGAAAAATGCAACTTAAATGGGCGTGGCTGGAGAGGAAGAGAGGGGCGAGCAAGGAGCAACTGTCATCTGTCAGTGGCCCATCCGAAACTAAGGAACACAGCAGTCATTTTAATGTTCCTAAATCCGAACCGCTGAAGACGCAGTGACTTAGTTTGTTTTCGAAGGGAATATTCCCCACGATCAACGTCGATGCTTTCATGTTTGCGCGAATCATTTCTCATCAGACTGCTTTATAAAGGAGGAGGGCCAGTATAAAGCTGGTTTTGCTAAGAAGCTGCTCCTGAAAAAAGTATCGCTACCAACTATTCGTGTTCCTGCTGGACCTCCAGAAGAACTGAAGTGAGTGTAACGTTTTATTAACCTTTATATTAATATTTATGTAGCGTCCCCTACCTGTCTTTCTTAGGACAGCACTCCAGATTCATGAACTAAATGCCTACAGATGTTGAAGTTAGGCCACTCTGAAGTCACAATGTATACTTTTCTTTTGGAAAGTTACAAATGATTAAATCTATACGCACCTTATCTAATCAAGTCCACATAAACACTTTTGAAAGAATAAAACATTGGCAAAAGTACAAAAACAAATAGGATTTAATTGGAATAGAGTTATAGAATGTTAACTAGCTCAAAACATGAATTTCAGAATATGAAGTATTCACACAATCACATTGCCATTAAATCTGACACAATTTAAACCCCGAAGGGCAATATCTCAGTTGCCAGACCTACTGGAATTAGTCTCCAGGTCAAATACACTCAGTATAGATTGAACCAATGACCTCAAATGGATGAATGTATACAATAACTCCCACAGATTATAAAAAAATATACTCTGAATATTAACATCATATTTCAGTGCACTGAGAAATACTAAATTAACCAATATTTAAAAGACTTGTTTTTCCATAATTTATTTCCTGAACTAAAATGGAAAAAAAAAGATCAAGTATTTTGGTATCAGATTACAGCCATTTTAATAAAGGTGTGAATAGCAATCATTACTCATTCGCTTACAGTCCGACTTTTGAACTTTATTCCTTTTTTTTATTATTATTATTATTTATTCGGGACACGCACATACACACCTAAGGTTTAAGGAGGTCTGCGCGGGACTGTTTTTTCTTTTCCGTCCCGCTCCCACAAGGATCTGTTCAGCAACTGCTTAAAGTTCACTCTGTGTTCACCCGCTTTATTTCCCGACCTGACGGGTCCGCAACATTTAGATCCAGAATCTCACATTCAAATGTCTCTAATGGAAAGAGAAAGATTAAGCAGCCTATACAAGTTATAAATGCTATCCAAAAATTGTGTTTGTGTCAATATAAAATATTATTTTAACATTGTAGCCTATCCTACTGTCAGAGAAAAACTATAAATAACATAAATTGAATAGGACAAAGCCTATCACTCAAATTTCTAAGCAACTTAAACGAAAACCATATTGCCCTACTGACAAATGAAGTAGGCTATTTTCTGGCAAACTATTTCAAACATCCTTGGAAAAAAATAATGTTGTTGACTGAGAATGGTTTCAGTAAAACAGCTCCTCAGAGCAAGGTACAGGTGGTCAGAATTAAGTGCTGATACGCTGTCAAAAGATGTCGGGAGAGGGCTATTGTCAGTCAGCTACCGTCTTTATACTTTAAAACTTAATCCCGCGCCACATGATTCCTTATGGGCGTTTCACAGTATGCGGTGGTGAAATCCGGCTTTTCTCAAGTAATGGAAGAGTTTTGTGCAGCTTTTAGTGCAAATATTTTTTATCAGGTAATAAAAAAAATTGGCTGATTAAAAAACAAACAAAAAAAAACGGACTTCCAGGGCTCTACGCTAAGGTTTTTCCCAAGGAGCACATGTGCTCCTAAATGAAAAAATGTAGGAGCACACAAAGAAATTTTGGAGCGCAGTGAAAAATGTTCAAGTAACAGAGTTTAACAAACTATTTATTATACTACGTGTGTGCTCCTTCTCTGTGTTCAACTATGGTGTGAAACCGTCGATTTGATGCAGAAGTATAAATCACACTTTACAATCACTTTAGTAAAACAGAACAAGGGGAACGTGTTGCTCTCAGACATTGACACACCTGTGAAATCTGCATCTTTCCACTGCAGACGCTCTTTCCGGAACATGGAGGAGAAACTAGTGAGTGTATTAGTATTTATATTATTAGATAAAAAGTTACATTTTAATCTAATAGTATACTGTTAGTATGTTAATATATTCATGATTTAATTTTACTAGCATTGTAATTTTATGTAATAATATGCTATATTAGCTTACCACAGGTATAATATTTATTCCAGTCGGACAAAACAACAGTTTCAAATTTGTTTTCATTCATTAAATCCTTGTGCAAGAAAAAATGGCCTACATTGGTCTCTAATTTGTTAATGCTACCATCTCATCAATAATCAGAACTATTCATGCAGGAGGAGTTCAACATTTGAAAGTTTACTGTAGTAAGTCTGTTTTATGTCCCGCCCAGTGTTAATTTTGACAGCAAATTTTGATGTAGCTTTAGTCATATTTTAGTCATCTGAATTGTTTTAGTTTTAGTCTAGTTTTAGTCGACGAAATACAATATGATTTTAGTCGACTAAATATACAGATTTAAATCTACAGTAGATTCTATTAAGAGACACCAATTTTTGTAGATTTAGCCGACTAAAATCTTATTGTATTTCATCGACTAAAACTAAAACAATTCAGATGACTAAAATATAATGGGTTTAGTTCAATTGTAATGCATTAATTTAGAATTTCTCTTAAATTTCCAAACCCATATACTCCCGGAGAAAACATCTATTAAGCTGTTAAATGTAAATGGTTTTAAAGTTTGAACATGCAATACAGATACAGATTTAACTACTGTGACTTAAAAAAAATTCTTACAATCAAATAAAACCACTTTTCATAAAGTAGAATAGTCTTCTTTTCAATGAATGATATATGCATTCTTTATAGGCTAACTAGCCTACTTGCATACATCATTCTTTATTCTTTCAAGCAGCAGACATATTTATTTGCATGAATTAAATATAATGAATCCTTATTAAAGCTATTAACGAGCAGTGAATGCTTTTCTCTATTTCTTTTGTTGCTTGATCAATATTAAGGACACGGACCGCACTGTATTATTACCCACTGTCACTTTAAGACAGCGGACCCTGTTCAATGACATGCGGATCCATTGCACTGATGCACATCCGATACACTCAAAACTGTTTAAGACATAATAACCAACACATAGTTTACGTGAATACTCTCCAAAACGGACATTTCGACATAATGTTGTGTATTTGTCCATTCAGACATGAAAGAGAGCTCAATTCAGTCCTCGCGCGCTGTAGCTACATGTGCATGGCTGCACTCTTCGGGTCGGGTGTGTGCGCACAGAAAACCGAACCAAATAGTGCTATTTTTGGCGTCGTCACTCTTATTCAGATCTACTGGTCCTTCTCAAAAAATTAGCATATTGTGATAAAGTTCATTATTTACCATAATGTAATGATAAAAATTAAACTTTCATATATTTTAGATTCATTGCACACCAACTGAAATATTTCAGGTCTTTTATTGTTTTAATACTGATGATTTTGGCATACAGCTCATGAAAACCCAAAATTCCTGTCTCAAAAAATTAGCATATCATGAAAAGGTTCTCTAAACGAGCTATTAACCTAATCATCTGAATCAACTAATTAACTCTAAACACCTGCAAAAGATTCCTGATGCTTTAAAAACTCCCAGCCTGTTTCATTACTCAAAACCGCAATCATGGGTAAGACTGCCGACCTGACTGCTGTCCAGAAGGCCATCATTGACACCCTCAAGCAAGAGGGTAAGACACAGAAAGAAATTTCTGAACAAATAGGCTGTTCCCAGAGTGCTGTATCAAGGCACCTCAGTGGGAAGTCTGTGGGAAGGAAAAAGTGTGGCAAAAAACGCTGCACAACGAGAGGAGGTGACCGGACCCTGAGGAAGATTGTGGAGAAGGACCGATTCCAGACCTTGGGGGACCTGCGGAAGCAGTGGACTGAGTCTGGAGTAGAAACATCCAGAGCCACCGTGCACAGGCGTGTGCAGGAAATGGGCTACAGGTGCCGCATTCCCCAGGTCAAGCCACTTTTGAACCAGAAACAGCGGCAGAAGCGCCTGACCTGGGCTACAGAGAAGCAGCACTGGACTGTTGCTCAGTGGTTGCATGTCATTCGGAAATCAAGGTGCCAGAGTCTGGAGGAAGACTGGGGAGAAGGAAATGCCAAAATGCCTGAAGTCCAGTGTCAAGTACCCACAGTCAGTGATGGTCTGGGGTGCCATGTCAGCTGCTGGTGTTGGTCCACTGTGTTTTATCAAGGGCAGGGTCAATGCAGCTAGCTATCAGGAGATTTTGGAGCACTTCATGCTTCCACCTGCTGAAAAGCTTTATGGAGATGATTTCATTTTTCAGCACGACCTGGCACCTGCTCACAGTGCCAAAACCGCTGGTAAATGGTTTACTGACAATGGTATTACTGTGCTCACTTGGCCTGCCAACTCTCCTGACCTGAACCCCATAGAGAATCTGTGGGATATTGTAAGGAGAAAGTTGAGAGACGCAAGACCCAACACTCTGGATGAGCTTAAGGCCGCTCTCGAAGCATCCTGGGCCTCCAGAACACCTCAGCAGTGCCACAGGCTGATTGCCTCCATGCCACGCCGCATTGAAGCAGTCATTTCTGCAAAAGGATTCCCGACCAAGTATTGAGTGCATAACTGAACATAATTATTTGAAGGTTGACTTTTTTTGTATTAAAAACATTTCTTTTATTGGTCGGATGAAATATGCTAATTTTTTGAGATAAGAATTTTGGGTTTTCATGAGCTGTATGCCAAAATCATCAGTATTAAAACAATAAAAGACCTGAAATATTTCAGTTGGTGTGCAATGAATCTAAAATATATGAAAGTTTAATTTTTATCATTACATTATGGAAAATAATGAACTTTATCACAATATGCTAATTTTTTGAGAAGGACCTGTATATGTCCGCTCAACTCATTCTCCCAGACGTTTACATTTTTTAACGTTTTATGAGACATGCACTCGTGTGCCGCTGGGTAGATCAGCTCGTCACAGTACAAATGTGCGCATCTACCACAAACGCAGGACATCAGTTCTGACTGGATCGCTTCCAAAATCTTCACTATCTAACATTTTTCTCTAGTTTGTATTCGTTGACGATGTCAATAGATTTTCGTCATAGTTTTTGTCATTCATAACTAGTTTTTATGTAGTTATCCTCTCGTTTTCGATTATGGTAGGTTGTAGTTACTTGCACATTGTGCTCGTAAATCATTTTTCTAGTTCGCACGTATCGATTTTAAGGGGCATATGCGAGCAAAATGGTCGCACTGTAGAGCCCTGACTTCCAAAATAATCCGGCGGGCCAGAAAATATTGCTCGCCTGTTGCCGACCTCTGCTGTAGGGTGACTGCAGAGGAAAAGTTACTTGGTGCTGCTTTAAACGGGAGCTTGAGAAGGGCCCGATTCAAAACTTGCAGGTCCAAGATTGGCCGTAATCCACCGCCTTCCTAGGATACAATGAAGCAAGGGCTGTAGAAGCCGGGCTTCATATCAGCTGGAGGGACCAGTGCGATCTTGTCCTTCGCCAGTAGGACTGCAATCTCGGCCTGTAAGAACTTGTGAACTGAATCGTATAGCACAGTCTGATGGTCCGAATGAGCCAGTAAGGTGGGATGGGGTAGAGGTCTGCTACCTGACGGGTCCCGAAAAACTCAAAATGGCTTCAGAGATTTCCTTACAAAATAGCATGTACCATGTTTGGACATTTAGTTCATTTTAAGACTGGAAAAACTGGAAGAGGTCTACTCTCTGAGAGAACAAAAGAAAATTAACATTTGAACTCCTGTGAAGTTAGCGTCACCATTTGAGACGCAAGTCTCACCTCATCCTAATCTACATGCCCCCCCCGAAAACAGCGCGATTCTGTAACCCAGTTTAGTCCTTGATGTGAAGTGTAAGCGAAACACTTGGCATCATGTATTTATAAATGTCAAGGTTCGCATCTTCTCTCTTTATTTCAGAGCAGTTGATGTTTTGTTTCCATTATCTTTGAACTGATAATGAAATTGGCAGATACATTTATCTGACATAATAAATTGTAAACATTTGATTTTTATTCTAACTGACTCTGACATTATTTTTAGTAGAGTTAAAAAGAATAGTCAAACATTCGCTCACATTTAATGATGCACAGATATCATTAAAACCTTTTCATTTATGGAGTCAGATGAAATAACGAGGTGATGCATATATATATATATATATATATATATATATATATATATATATATATATATACACTACGTTCAAAATTTTGGGGTCATTTTTTTTTATTTTTAAGAAATTAATACTTTTCTTCAGAAAGGACGCATGAAATTGATATAAAGTGACAGTAAAGACATTTATAATAATACAAAATATTTATTTTTTAACGAAATGCTTTTCTCTTGAACTTTCAAAGAATCCTGAAAAAAATGAATCACTGTTTGCACAAAAATAGGAACCAGCACAACTGTTGTCAACTGTGATAATAATCATAAATGTTTCTTGATCATCAAATAATCATATTAGAGTGATTTCTGAAGGATCATGTGACACTGAAGACTGGAGTAATGATGCTGAAAATTCAGCTTTGATCACAGGAATAAATTACATTTTAAAATATATTCACATAGAAAACAGCTGTTTTACATTGAAATAATATTTAACAATATTACTGGGTTTGTTTTGTATTTTTAATCAAATAAATGCAGCCTTGGTGAGCAGAAGAGACTTCTTTTAAAAACATAAAAAATCTTACCGACCCCAAACTTTTGAACGGTAGTGTGTGTGTATATGTATATATATATATATATATATATATATATATATATATATATATATATATATATACATATATATATATATATATATATATATATATATATATATATATTCATTTAATCAAATTAGCCATGAGGAAAGGCAGTAACGCAGAGACCTTCACCCGTTATCGGAAACCGCCTTTGGGCTTACATTATGTAGAATGGCACAATATAATATTAAATCATATTATGTAAAATGCCATAGTAGATTTGAAAAGCAAAAGCAAAGTATGAAAAGTTATTACAAGTCATTATTAGAAGTTAACACATAATTGTGTTAATTAGAAAATATAGAATGACCATTCAAATGTGTTTTTTTTATATAAAAACAGCAATCTTCTCAGATTTGTTTTTAATTTTACCTGACTGGAGTGATGATCAGTGGATTTGAGTTTTTACCTCTACCATTGGGGCATGGGTTAAAAAATGGATAGAGTTTCTCAGTGAAAGTCTGAGCAGTGAAAGAGTAGATGTGAGATCTGGACTCCACGTCATAAAAAGAGACCAGGCCCTCCTCATAATCCACAAACACACCAACCTTCTCAGGTGTCTCTCTCAGAGATAAAGAGACAGGTGGATAATCACAAGCAAAATATTCTTTTTCATTCCTCAAAATCACAGTCCAGACTCCATTCTCAGGACTCAGTGTGATCTCCCCCTTCCTGTTAATGGATTCGCTGGCCACTCCTAAATCCCACCAAGTCTTTCCCTTCACCTGCACCTCATAGTAAAATCTCCCTGAACTGAATCCCTCCTTTGCCAGAACACAAAGACCCACATCAAATCTCTTTGGGTTTTCTGGGACGTCCTGCCAAACGTCTCCACAACTGACTTGTTTTCCATCATCAGACAGGATGAGATATGGATTTGCTGTATCAGGATCCAGAGTCACATCCACTTAGAGAGATCAGACATTATCAATCAACTTATTTACAAATATAAAACTTATTTTCATAAATATTTTCAGATGTACAGTATAAAATACAGATTATAAACAGTATTGTTGTATTGTGTATTGAAGAAAATGGTGTCAGTCACACTATACCTGCATAGTTCTGTGCAAACTTCAACCCTGTGGACACAGATGACAATATAATGATGAATTATGTATAACAGTAATTTCAGGTTAACAGTGAGTTTCTCTCTATTGGCAGCATTAGTGGCATGTAAATGCAGCTCGTCCCCCAGTTTGTAAAATAAAATGCAGAATGTACAGTAAATATACTGTAATGGAGGTCTATGAAACACATATTGAGGATTTAAAGGAGTCATGACATGGTTTTTTGTTTTGTTTTATTATGTTCACTAAGGTGTAATTATAGTATTACTATAGTTTTTGGTACAAAAAAAACTTTAAAAATGTAGTGATTTATGACCTTTTCCCACCCTGTTTCTCCCCCTCTGATTCAAACAGTCTGTTTTGGAGGTGTTTCCCCTTTAAGAGTTCGGTGTTAACGCCCATTGTTATGATTGGCTAACGTCAGTGCTGCTTATGCATACATTATTAACGTTAATCATTTTGTATCACATGTAGGCTACTACACAATGCTCTGCCACGTGAAACTTCGGTCTTCCGATCTTTCACCATCGTGTCAATTCTCAATTGATTTTGATTCATATGCGCGATGGAGAGAGAGAGGGAGAGCAAGACACTTTGAAGGCGCGTGCGCGTCCGGGGCTCTCTCTCTCTCTCTGCTCGTTCTTTCGGTAACATGCGCCCTGTCACACTCATCTACATCACTCACTGAACAAATAAGGCTTTGGAGGGCTGCATATGCTGCAAATAAACTGCATCCAACTGCTTTCCCTGACGTCTGGATCGTTCGGCAGCATTCAAACATGTTTGTCCACAGCCAGGAACAGCACATCTGCGTGGCATCGCAGTCATCTTGTAAACAGACCCACTCGCTGCACGTCAACGCATGGAGGCGGTCATATGCAAACGACTGGTACGTTACTTCGTACCGTGACGTCACTTCGTACCATGGATCCAGAACGAGCTGTATTTAGAGCTTGATTAAATAAATGCTTCGTTTATTATGGGGAGGACGTCTTAAGCTATGAAACTTGCAGGAAGTTTGAATAGTACATAGATCTCGTATATACCAAAAGATCAAGGCAAATTCGGTTTCTCATGGCATGACCCCTTTAATAGAATGTGAAGCTTGTACTTTTTATGAAAGCTCTTCTATTAATAATTCGGTAAAAATTTGTTATTTGAGCTGTAAAGTGTCTAAATTGTCCTTGTGAGGTGGCAAACTTTTTTTCGACCGATCTACCCACAAGTGCTGGATTACTCACACAGGACAGATATCACACGCGAGTCCCGCGGAAATAAAGGAATAAGGACATTTAATTCTACCGATCTACCCGCAAGTGCTGGATTACTCGCACATGTCAGTTTATTAGACGAATTAAACTTGTGAGGTAACGCAGCACTGCTTCACTTGGTCTAACGTTACACTATCACACCAAAAGAAAGTTGAAAGTTATGATGTTATTCTACATGTTAGTTCGTTTGCTATACGAAACTAGCAGTAACGTTAACGTTAAGCTAGATCAACATTAGAATAAAATACTGACCATATTCCATTTCTAACATTTCATCATGTTGAGCTAATGTTATATATCATTGATTTGTTTTATGTAGCCTTCATTTGCTCACCTGTCTAATAAAGCTGTCAAGTCGTGACTCGTGAAGCTCTGTCAAGTCCAAGTTAGTCGCGGACGTGGAGCGCATCTCAAAAACGCCACGCTGATATTGATCCTTATTTAGTTCTCCTTGTTTGTCCCAAAGTCTGATTGCCATGGTCTATGTTTGAACGAAACAAGAACCGCTAAACGTTACGCACGTAACGTACGCAGTTGTCCACGTCTGTCGCCATGGTTATGGCTATGGCAGTTCGAGCGGTAACTGAGGATAGCGCGGATATTGCATCATTGACAGGCAACATTTTTTTTCCGGGACGGCCACTTATTTAAAATTGGAATTTCTCTGAAACAAAAAATCTTTGGAGACTTTTGGGATATTGTAAGTACACAACTGCAGGAAATATATCACACTGTGCAAGTGATTTTTGGATAATTTATTACAAAATTCTTATATATTGTGCCTTTGACATGAGTTAACATGGACAGAACTTTACATAGACAGGGTAAGTTGTGTTATGATTATATTTTTGAAACAGTGTGATCCTTTACAAACTGAGTTTAAATTGGATTTAATCAACCCTCGAGCAGGATTCATACCGGAGTCTTGAGAAAGAAGCCGGGCGAGCTAACAAGACGCTAAAGACTACAGTGAGGTATACACACACAGCGCCTACTGGCCTACGTTACAAAAACACTGCTTGTTTCACGTTAATAAAAAACGGACTTGCATGTGCCTGTATGCATGCCAATGTAATCGTCTTTACCTTGATTACAATCGTCATCCATCAAAACTTTACTGGTGTGCTTGTTTCTTTATTCAGACCATACAGACTAGTTTTGACTTTAGCAGTGTCTCGTTTGGGTTGATAGAGAAAATCACCATTTTGGACAAGATTTGAGGACGCTGTTTTGCTAAATTTTGTCTCATCTTTAAATGTTCACAACAACTGGCTAAACTGCTACATAAACCCGCCTCCTGTGGGTGATCTGTCTAGCGCCCCAGAGCTGAACTTGAGACATGCGGACAGGCAGAGTGGACATATAGGAAAAGATTATATTTTGCACAGATGATTTTCTGTCATATCATATCATAGACATCAATTTACATAATTTATTATTATTATTGTTTTGTGAGTGTGTGGCTCAGGGAGGGCTGTGCCCTAGCGCCCTTTATTGACCAGCCGTCACTTAACCCATAATATTCCTTGAAAAAATTAATTTCTTTGTTACTGACAAAAATCTACTGTATTTGATATTCACATACCAGTTGGACTGAGTTTTTCCATCATTGTATCTAGAGTTTTCTTCAGTTGAGCAAGAGCTCTATACATAGAGATCACACCAGAGTCGATCCTGATCTCAGTCCAGTTCTTGGTTTGGGGACGACTGTCCAGGGATGAGCTCATCTACAGCAGGAAAGAGAAGACTGTTAATAAATATGTTATTAATTTATATTTCAAGTTAGTATATTTTACACAATACCTTTCTAACACAGTTAACTAATTTTTCAAATTGGACTTTATGACTGGGGTAACTTAGTATAAAAAAACAATAGAGAGGAATGCAGGAGTGACTGTGCTTATTTTACAGGATTACACCAGCATGACCTGACTATCCAACAGAACAGAACATTTTACTGCAACAGGTAATTCCCTCACAACAACATATTCACCCCATAGCGGTAACAACTGGAACGGCTAGAATTGTTCTCCATCTACTACATCTCTCCCCCTTAAAGCTAAAACATTTCCAAACATGTCAACTGTCAATTTGCCTTCTTTCTTTTCTTTCTTTTTTTATACCAGATAATCTTGCTGAATTGTCTAACAAAATATTTCAGATATCTTGGTTCACATTTTTTACTCTGAGTGACCTCCTTTTGGTCAACAACACTGGTAGAAGAGCATCTGCTTTCAACGCCTTTTGAAATTGTTCAGTATAAGCCTCAGGCTCTTCTTGTGACACTGGTTACAGTCATTTCTGTTCCCCTGCCCTACAGATACATTGCTCACAGGCTGTCAAAATTAATTTGCAGAATCCGGAACAGTGTCTCCTGCAAACCTGATCAACATGCCTTTTCCAGGTCTGTCCTGCTACTGTCAAGGCAGCATAAGACAGCGGACCGGTACAACTTTCAACCACAGTAGGAATCCATTCTGGCCCGTAGCTATAATTTCTCACATACACAGGATCATCCACTCAAAAAGTCAGCAGGTCAGCACTGCAAGTCATGGTCTTTCTGTTTGAGTGATTTCTTTAGCACTTTGGCTTCTAGGTTCGGTAGAAGCAAATAAAAAGTTGATCTTAAACGTCTGGACATCATCATTTCGGCAGGGGACAAACCAGTTGTAGTTTGTGGCGTAATCCTATAACTGAACAGGAATCTACACACTCTTGTCTCCAAAGTTTCTGCCTTTATTTTCTTGAGACCAGCTTTGAAGGCCTGCACGACTCTTTTCACAAACCCATTTGAGAGGGCTTGTAAGGGTGCTGTTCAGGGCAGGTCCATTGTCTGATACCAACATCCGTGGCACGCAGAATATGCTAAAACTTTGCCTAAGCTTTTCTATAGTGATTTGAGAGGTAGTGGTAGTTGTTGGGTATGCATCCATCCACTTTGAAGGCGAATCCACGACAATCGGTAACATATTTCCTTGGAAAAGAGTCAACAGACCACACGAGAGAGAGGAATGCAGGAGGGTTGATTTACAAATAACATAGCATGACCTGACTATCCAACAGGACAGAACAGAACATTTTACTGCAACAGGTAATTCCCACACAACACAAGCATATTCACCCCATAGCGGTAACGTGGAAAATGGAACGGCTAGAATTGTACTCAATATACTACAATTGCCGTTTCAGTTTCTTTTGTATAGTTTCTAAAAAACTGATACAAATACAATGGTCAAGCAGCTCATCAGGTTTGTGAACAGAGAATTTGTCCTGTAATATTGTACATGATGACTGATGTTGACAGACCTTTATGTGATGGAGAGGATCATTAGCGTGTGAGAGCTGCTCCAGCTCAGTGATTTCCTGCTGCAGCTCTTTAATGAGATCTTCAGCCTGTTTCTCTGCTGCTTTCTGCTGTTCCTCCATCATCTTCAGCTGCTCAGACTGACATCTCTCAATGTAGAAGATCAGAACTTTGAAAATCTTATCACTAGAGGATTTATCTTTCTCTGTGGTTTTCTGATAAATGAGAACAATTAGAAGGTTCATCTCTTAAGTTTTATCTATTTAATTGAGAACCTTTATGAAGCTGATTTAAGTATTATAATGCATTATCAATTTTACGTTTTAACCTTCACTCACCTTTCTCAGCTCTACTGAGTGCTGGATCTCTTGAATCATCTTCATTCTGTCCTGGATCATCTGACAAACGGCAGTCTACATACAGAGAAACACAGATAACTTCTGAAAGACAAAATTAATTCAAAATTCTGTGGTGTTTAGTACATGTCTTTGAGGATATTTTTTTTCTAAAAGTTACAAAAAAACTATTGGCAGATTAAAGGTAGGGCAGGCAATTTCAGAGTGGCTAGCATTAGCAAGCTAGCTTTGAAAGCATCAGATCCCACCCTTCCTTCATTGTGTCTCCAATGCATCAGATGAGAGACTGCGTTAAATTATCTTATGTCTCAAATTACATCACATTACAATAATAATGAATATAAATAACTTTTAGAGCTCTTACTTGTTCCACCTGACTGCTGTAGATTCATTTTGGCATTGATACTGTTAACATAGAAACTCATAAACCTGCTCAGGGTAGAACGTCACGGGTTGCCATCTCTTAATTATGGTTACGACTGTCACATCCACCAGCTGGAGTGCCCTTAATCTCCACCAGAGGGCACTCCTCCTGACTCCTGGGCTTTTCCATTATGAATTTCACTTCCCAGTATCCATTGACTGTTCATGATTGTGTAATTTTCTTTAGCTGTGTGTGATTACCCTTGTTAAAGTCTGCCTATCTAAGCCCTGTATTTTCATTCTCACTATGCATATTCTTGTTTTGTGTTACACTGCTATTTTGAGCTCCTGTAACCTGGTTTCCCTTGTCTTGGATATCCTTGTTTGCCCGTGTTTTTGGACTCTATCGTACATTTGGATTGTTTGCTCTATGGTTTTGACCCCATGCCTGTTATATGGATTATGATTCTGGATTGTCCCAATAAAGCTGCATTTAGATCGTCAACCCAAGTCTCGGAGCAGTTTGTGACAGAAGACTACTAAATGGATCCAGCAGTGAGAATTATGCATCACCGACAAGGAAGGCGCAGCATCAAGGACCATGTACTGGACATTGAGTAGGCTCACTTAACCAACATGGACAAGATTCCCCAAATAATCTTTTTGGGGGGCGGGTTCTCTGAGCCACTCAATGTAATTATGCTGCTACATGACCCTGACTGGACTTTGGCACATTATACTGATTTGTCATTGTAGCTGAGCAGTTCTCCTTTTAATCTGGAGAAGGAACCTTCTCCTAAAAACTTTTCACTTACCGTTTTAACACAATTTTGATTCAGCAAGTCTGATGATCCCAGGTCCAGTACTCAGCGCTTCTGAGTCCAGTGGTCCCAAATCTCTATCCGACATCGACGCTCCACCTAAAGCTATAAAAGTGGTCCTTAGAGACTGGCTTCCAGTTTGGCGGACCTACCGTTGATGTTGATGCGAGCAGTTGGCATCTTAGTGGTCCTGACATCGTCCTTGAGTCTAGTACATCCAAATCCGGTGGTATCGAGTCTGGAAGTCTCGAGGTTCTCCCACCGTTGATTGCACTCCCAGTTACAGCGATAGTGATTATGTGTCTGAGCCATGAACGCTTCTTCAGTTTCTCCAGAAGTGGCGGAACCTGACCTAATTTTATCTGAGGCTGCAACTACTGTTCTTGAACTCTCAGTATGTCCTGCTATGGTCAAGGAGATCAATGATGAAGTCTGCTTTATCGTCTGTCTGTGAACTGTCTGGCTATCCTGCTATGACCACAGTGGTTGCCTGTGAAAGCCCTGTCTACCTAGATACGACCACAGTGGTTGTCCCTGAGCTTTCTGTCTGTCCTGTCACGACCAGGTATGTCGCATTCAAAAACTGCTTGCTTGGGTAATTACTGACCTTTTTGCCTATTTTAACAAACGTTCTGGTTGATCTTCTATAGGGATCATCTGACCAGTCTGATCTGCGCTGGTGGTCTTCTGCTCCGCCGTTGTGGTCACCAGCTATGTCTTGGTGGTCTTCAGGGGGAGGCTATGTCTCATCCGCTAGCTAAAGTATTCTTAATCTCCATCAGAGGGCACTTGTCCTGACTCTTAGGCTTTTTTCTATTATTAACTTAATTTTATGGTATCCATTGTCTGTTCCCATGATTGTGTGATTTTGTACAGCTGTGTGTGATACCCTTGTTAAAGTCTTCCTATGTTTTCATTCGCATTCTTTGCGTAGTCTTGTTTTGTGTTGCACTGTTTTGAGCGCCCGTACCTCTGTTCTTCTTTGTTTGCCTTTGTTTTTTTTTGGATCGTTTGCTCTATGGTTTTGAGCCCATGTCGGTCATATGGATTACGATTCTGGATTGTCCTAATAAAGCTGTTAAAGCAGTTCGTGACAGAAAACGACATCACTAAATGGATCCAGCAGTGGATCTAACTCGTTGTTTTGGATCAGGATGAACTGTAAAAGGCGACTGCTGTTTGTTTGCGGAGCAATAATGAGTGTACAACCGATGTACGCTCAACAGCTAGAGAATACCCATAGTGCACTGTGACTATCACGCTGACTGAATTTCCATGTCTCGATGGGATGAATCAAATGATTTTGAACACACCCTGTGGTTCTACAACTCTGGATAGTCTTACAGAACACAATGTCAAAGTGTGATGTTTGCGTGAGCAGGGTGCGGGCAGGTATGGAAATATATATATTATATATACATATATTATATCAGACCAAATGCAATGATTAGACTAACATTTTTCGGTCTTGAGACTTTCACAGAAGATATTTGTCGGTTTGACAAATAATAGTTATTTGACAAAAGATAGTTGGATAAAGTCCAAATAAACATCCAAACTATTAAGAATGAAATCTAGAATTCTTTCACAGCATGTATAGTTGAATGAAACACTTCAGCCATCTACTGGCCATTATTGTCATAACATGATTTGGGCCTGACATGAAAGTCTTCTTGTTCTTTTTTCACCAGATGGCAGAAATGTTTACATTTATAGAAGTGTAGATTTATACTGTAGTTAAGGTCCAAAAATTGATACTCAACTAAATACTCAACTAAAAATTGAGTATTTGTATTTGATACTGAAATAAAGAAATTTAAATAAGATCTATGAACTAAATTACCTTAAATCCCCCAAAAGTGCATAATTTTATTGTTACTACACTGTAAACATTACTATAAAATTCAATTGCTTAATTTTTTTTAGCATATTCAAATCGCTGTACAAGTAACTTTAACTTATATTATATTAAACTGACTTTAAAAAATCGAGTTGAATCTTGTATAACTTAAAAGTTGAAATTGTTTAAAATATTTTGATGAGTAAACATTATGTAAAAACATAACTTGCCATGACCTACTGATCATATTTTTTACAGTGTGCTTTAGGGAATTCAGTTTTATAACACCTAAAAAAAAACAAGTTACACTCGCAGTTCAAAAATAACTAGGAAGAGCCCATGTGTTTTCCTTATAAGGTTATTAAGCTTATAAGGGTTAAAGTGTTTAGTTTTTAATTTTTACCTTCGTCTCTCGACTCTCCTCCTCTATAGGAACAGTGTTGTGAGTCCTGTGTTCTCCTTCAGTGCAGGACAGACAAACACACGTCTGATCATCTCTGCAGAACAGCTCCAGAGGTCTCTCGTGTTTCTGGCATATATAATCCTCCAGATTTTCCACAGCGGTGATCAGTGTGTGTTTCTTTAGACGTGCGACTCTGTGATGAGGCTTCAGATGAGTCTCACAGTAAGAGCTTTGACACGTCAGGCAGGTCTTCACAGCTTTCTGCTTTCTTTCATCACAGATGTCACAAAACACTGGAGGATCACGGGAGGACGCCATGGCTGACAAAACAAATGAAAATATAAAATCTACATTGCTGAATAGAGCAACTTTTATATTAATAGTTCCCTTTCGATACGGTTCACTCGCATTGCGTCAGTTTCTAATGCGTATAGGGAAACTTCGTTTTCTCCGAATACTGAAGCCTGACTGATTCGCGGCTGTGCTTTGCACAGACAAATGGCTTTTCAGCCAACCGAAATGGGTCGGGCCGACTGCATTTATGTCGCGCTAAAAAGCCCTTTCAGTCAGAATTTCTCTCCTTCAGCCTCTTTCGCTAAGACCACACTCCTGGCTGGCTCTGACAATAAGACATGACAGCAAGGGCGGGGCGAGCATTTGTGCTTATAAAACTTAAACTTTTTTATTCATTTTTGAAATGACAGATTGTTTCGCTAGATAAGACCCTTATTCATCGTCTGGTATTGTTTAAAGCCCTTTGAAGCTGCACTGAAACTGTCATTTGGACCTTGAACCGTTTGGTACCCAATGAAGTCCATTATATGGAGAAAAATCCTGGAATGTTTTCATCAAAAACCTTCATTTCTTTTCGACTGAAGAAAGAAAGATATGGAAATCTTGAATGACATGGGGGTGAGTAAATTATCAGCAAAAGTTTTTTTAAAAGTGAACTAATCCTTTAAGCTGATGTTGTGATTCAACATCTAACTAGTAGGGGTGTAACGATACACGTATTCGTATTGAACCGTTCGGCATGAGGCTTTCGGTTTGTTACGCACTACAAACCGAACAATTTGTTTGCCATTTAATGTTGCGCAACGTTGTGGTGGTTTTTGGTTGGCAGAAAAAAAATGGTCCAACAAATCGTTCTTTTGCCAGACGAGGCATAAGATACAACTTAGAAAATAAAATTTATTCAGAAAAGTTGAATTCAAATTTTGATCAATATGTTATTTATTAATCTACAAAGCTGGATGATTAGGCCTGCAATTAAAGAATTGATTTGATATTTATCAGTTAATTACTGCCATTCAAAATATGTTTTCCATTATCTTTACAAATTTTGGGACGAAATATCGTTCGACAAAATATCGCGATACAAAACGTGCCGAAACGCATCGAGGTCGAAAAAAATGGATCGCGAAATAAAGATGGATGGCACTGCTGCATGATTTGCGTAGTATATAAATAATTTAGTGTATTATATGAGTGTGTGTATGTATATGGGGCAGACATACAGTCTATGGTGGCAGGCTGGCAGCACCATCTGCTGATCAAGCAGGGTAAAACTAAACGGAAAAAAAAATTTAATCCGGGGATTGGTGCGGTACGTCATCACGTCAAGACAGCGCATGTTGCAAGTTGCAACAACAACACTGCAATCTACAGCGAGCTAACAAATATTAGCATTAGCACCAACTGCCTTGCCCCCAAACAGCCGACCATGGAGTCAAATGAGGTCGAAATTGAGGACGCTCCGTCTGGATACAAGTCATATGTCTGGCAGTATTTTGGCTTTCTCATTAAAAAAGACAAAGACGGCAATAGAGTAACTGACAAGACTAAGACTGTGTGTAAGCTATGCCATGCTGTCATTCCGTACACCACATCCAACACATCAAACATGAACCACCACCTTCAACGTCACCATAAAAATGTGAAGACGGCCCCGGAGAAAATGAGCCTACCGAAGGGACAGCTGACCATGAAACAAGCGCTGACACCAACTCTACCTCCGTCAAGTCCGCGTGCAAAACAGATAACCAGGCTCATTGGGGAATTCATAGCGGACTATATGGCTCCATTTAGTATGGTAGAGAACAGAAAATTCATCCAAATGTTCAATGTGCTGGAGCCTAAGTTTAAGATGCCATGTCGAGGCCATTTTTCAGAGAAGGTAAAACCGGAAATTTACAATGAAACCAAACAAAGCATGAAAGAGTATCTAAAAAATGCCGACTGTGTCGCCCTGACCACCGACAGCTGGACCTCGAGTGCAACACAGAGTTATGTAACCATCACGGCAGAAGTCATCAACGAGAAATGGGAGAGAAAAAGATTTGTGTTGCAAACTCGTGAGCTGAGTGAAAGTCACACTGGTGTTAACATAGCTCACGTGTTGAGAAATGCACTGAGTGGGAGCTAACGAGGCCACAAACAACCATTGTTTGTGTCACAGACAACGCAAGCAACATGGACATTGCTGTGAGAGAGAGCGGTCTCCACCCTCACATCAAGTGCTTAGCGCATGTTGTGAATCTGGCCAGTAAGCGAGGCTTGGCTGTATCCCGCGTCGCACGCCTTCTTGGTCGCATGCGAAGAATAACGGCATTCTTTCACAAGAGCACCACGGCCACCGCCGTCCTGACCAACAAGCAAACCCAGTTAGAGCTGCCTCGGCATAAACTCGTCACCGATGTCCAGACCAGGTGGAATAGCACATACGACATGCTGGCGCGCTACCTGGAGCAACAAGCAGCTATCTCAGCAGCGCTGAGCTGCCCAGGAATCCGAAGGAATGCGAGAGAAATTGACACTGATATATCAGATGTTGAGGACATAGTGAAACTGCTTAAGCCACTGAAGACAGCCACAACAGTTGTCTGTGATGAAAAAGAGCCCACTGTTTCACTGATAATGCCACTGAAGTTCATGATCGAGCAAAGCATGTCACCAGACGAAAATGACAAACAGACCATCGGCAACATGAAAAGCGCTATTCTACTCGACATCTCGGGCCGGAACTCTGGGGACTGTAATGACATGCTGCAGGAGTGCACTGCGCTTGACCCACGATTCCGAAGCCTGTCCTATCTGAATGATGAACAACGCGAGTCCGTCTATGCCCGAATACGTGAAAAAGCTTCAGCACTTCATGAGCAGCGCAACCAGGTAGGCTAACTTTTAATGAAAAAAAAAATGAGGTGCCCTGCGCGTGTAACTCTGTATGTGTAGGCCAGAGCCCGAAAACTTATTTCTCATTTTGTTTTTTTATTAGTCGATGAGAGAGAGAGAGAGAGAGACTCTGTGTGCGTGTGTCTGTGAGAGAGGGAGGGAGTGAAGGATTGAAAGACAGAAATGTTTGAGCTAGTTTTATTTAATTTTTTCAGACCAGTGATATAGATGAAAGAACCACTAGGGCCAGTGCTTCAACATCAGGGGCAGCAGCAGAGCAGGCCGGGGTCATGGTTGAGGCAGCACAGGGAGCAGAGCAGAGCCAGGAAGAGCCAGTGGAAGGAGAAAGGCAGATGCAGGACGTGACACAGCCTCCCCCACCAAAAAAGACATCGTTAGAAGATCTCCTTGGGAGCTCCTACACTACTGTTGTTGAGACAGTGCAGTCCAGCAGAGGGATTGAAATGGAGATCCTCTCCTACAGAAATGGGATTCCTATCCCACTCAACAGTAGTCCACTTGAGTGGTGGAAAGTTAATACATATGCTTACCCCATACTTGCCCCCCTTGCCAAAGCCTACCTTTGCATTCCTGCTACATCAGTGCCCAGTGAGCGTGTCTTTTCCACAGCAGGAGACATTGTGTCTGCTCAAAGATCACTGATTACACCAGAACATGTTGATATGTTAGTTTTTTTAAAAAAAAGAACCAGTCCTGAGATAACTTAACCTAGGATTAGAGCAGCACTAAGGGAGTGTTCTTTTTTGTGTTTGGCCAGTTAGGCCTTGTGTTTCCCTGTGTGCAGCTGAAACAAAAATAAATAAGTTGTTTGTTATACAGTAATATTTTTTTCTTTTTTTTCCTTTTTTGATATCGTATCGTGACGTATCGTATCGTGACCCTGGCATATCGAGGTGCATCGTATCGGGAGTTTAAGTGTATCGTCCCATCCCTAGTTTCTGATAGGTTTCTGATACCTTTCCCCAATGTTAAACTCATTCCTTTCATCCATCTTTCTGTAATGCAGTTTATGTTTTCAAAAAATGAATGTTGCATAATTAAAAAGTTTTTAAACAACTTAAACTATGAACCACTGTCAAGCTGTCAAAGCAGCCATTCATGCCACAAGCAGGCATATGAGACAGCAGTTTCTGAGAGGAAGTCCCTTCATCTCCATCACTAACCTCAGTGAGAAGTCCCTCCATCTCCTCAGTGAAAAGTCCCTTCATCTCCATCACTAACCTCAGTGAGAAATCCCTCCATCTCCTAAGTGAGAAGTCCCTCCATCTCCTCAGTGAAAAGTCCCTCCATCTCCATCACTAACACTGAGCCTATAATCTCTGCCTCTAAATGCCAGTCAAAGACCATGTGCTCCAAGTGGCTGTAGTTAGATCTACTGGGCTGCAGAAGAATCATCTAAATACAGAAACTAAATGTGTCTCTTGGAGCCACAGTACAGCAAATGTAACCGTTTTATACAACACCCATTTTGTACAATCATGAATATATATAAAAGACAACACAAAAAGACATGGGCAGCCCAAGCCTTTATGGGGCCAAGAGCCGCATTTTATTTGGAGGCCCGTTTAAAATCAGAATATGAGCATATCTTACTCACTAAACACTAACATTCACTAAAATATTGAAGCATTAGCGATACTGATTCAAAACGAGAGCGCTATTGACTGTAAAGTTGAACGGCCCTTCATAGTCCAGTCATTTTATGAGCAAAGGATGAAGAAATCGCAACAGAAGCAAACTCAACTGATTTTGTATCCTCAATATGTCTTGAGTAAGGGAAAAAAGCCCAGAAGAATCTCATTAGGGGAAAGTTTGGAAAAAGAGCAAAATATAGCCTATTCATACGCCCATTCTTTCTTTTTCTCACGTGAATAGGGTAAAAATTTTAACCTTTAGATATCACCATGAAAACTACTGAGTTGATTACTTCAAGACAAACAAAAAATGTATTACAAGTTTTTTGAAACTGTTTGTTAACATGGACAAACGGTGCATAATCTAATTATGTATGTGCTAATTTGCATAAATACCCAAACAGATCTAAACATTGGGTATAGCCAACCCATGTTACAAACAATTGCCATAATATATTTATTTGTGTAGCATTTTTTACAGAACACATAGCTTTATAGAAAGACAGACAGCTATTGTATAGTTACTGAATTGTATGTAAGCTAAATAAAAAAACCAAACATACAAGTTAAAAACCATTAATGGTCGTTATAATGTAGTTTAAATGACTAACTTTTTGTCCGTTTTGTGACCAGGCACTAAATCCATTACCATAAAAGATGGGACCGCATCCTGTTAAAGAGTACGGAGAAGTACACGCACCCACATACACACTGCACTTAAAAGTTAACCACTTTAATCACTGCTTTGAATGTACATGCTCGCAAATTAAATGTTTAACCGGCAAGGCTATAAAACACATGCTAATAATGAACTTTTGTGATTGCAAATAAGTGCAGTGTCCCGTAAGTGTAACTCTACAGCTGTCCTTGCATATGATGTGAATGTACGTTGAGTTGTACCTAGACTTCATTAACTAACTTAACTTAATTAACTGTTATTAACTAGCCAACTTTAGTTGGCTTGCAACATAGCCTAATTTAGTTAACATTAATTATTTCAACATACCTTTATGTTGCCGTTTCATCTCTTTCTGTGGTTTCTTCTTTTTTCCTTTTTCTTCACCAGTGGGGGGATGTGGCCTTTTTAGCGACATGACAGTTTTGCTGCTGCCTCTATCAGTCGCAGTCCTTTCTGAAAACATTGCTGTTTGATTAAGCTTCCTGTTCATCAGTTTAGTTTTACTTTCTGATGTCATATAGTTCCACCCATAATCATAAATATGGAACAGTTCGTAATTCATCCCTGCTGAGTGTGTAAACAGTTTAAGAAACTTATAGAATATCAAGTTATCACAGTGAAATTTTCTGATAATTTATTAGGTCTTGTAAAAATGGTAAGTCATGTAGTGATGTTACAGCTGCACCTATTAAAGGAGTAGTTCACTTTTAAAAAAACTTTAGCTGATAATTTACTCACCCCCATGTCATCCAAGATGTCCATGTCTTTCTTTCTTCAGTCGAAATGAAATTAAGGTTTTTGATGAAAACATTCCAGGATTTTTCTCCATATAATGGACTTCAATGGGACCCAAACGGTTCAAGGTCCAAATGACAGTTTCAGTGCAGCTTCAAAGGGCTTTAAACGACACCAGACGATGAATAAGGGTCTTATCTAGCGAAACCAGCCGTCATTTCAAAAATAAATAAAAAAGTTTAAGTTTTATAAGCACAAATGCTCGCTTTGCTCTGTTCTGTGATGCACGTTCGGGACTCTCCTGTTCGAACTCATTCATCAAAATGAACAAATCTTTTTTCGAGTCATTTCGTTCATTCAACGAACGAAATGAACGAAATGACTCGAAAAAAGATTTGAGTTATCCTTCCCGTCCAGATCCAATGCTACCACATCTTTAAATCACTATTAGTGTTATTTGAAGTTGACACTATAAAATAATTTTCCACGCATATTTTAATCTAAAATGTGAAGCAGGCCATTCAGTTACTTTTGAAAGTTAAAACAGGTGGTTATTGTATTTCATTGGACTTTAAAGACATAAAAAACATACAAAAGTATGTCCTCACGTTTTACCCGGGCGCGACCTGAATGCGCTGCTGCTATTGGCTCATCGCAGCGTCAGTCACTGCAGAACAATCAGTGGTTGGGTGATTCTTCTGTCCTTCTAAAATGTTTTTTTTTTCTTAAACATTAAACCAACTTTTTTTAGTTAATGATCTGTAAGAATGGGGCTTTATTAGTGCTGTTTATTGATTCGAGTAACTTTTTTGACATTTGGGTATAAAGTGTTTTAATTCTATTTAATTTAATTCTTCAGGTTGAACGGTGGCTACTGCAGTTGAATTTTCCTATTGGATGTTTGGGGTCAAAACCACAGTTTGTCAGTTTGGTTTGAAATGTGCTGGGGACAGAGACGCATTCGGAAGTGCATTTTACTAAACACTAAATTTACCGATACTAAAATGTGACGTGAAAGCACTGTAGATCACTGATTGGTCAGACAGACAGAATCGTCACTTCCAGCGTCATTGTATTTGCGAGACATCAAACCCACTAGATTGAAATAGCCAGTAACGGCCACTGCTGTAACACCTGTTTTAAAACTACTTGCTTGACTTGCTTGAAGCAAAAAACTTCCAAAAAAGAAATGGCTGAATCGTGGTCAGTGGACGAGACGCGCAGACGTTCCTCTTGTTGGTTGACGCGGAACGGATAAACTATAACGATCAGTCATAATCCCACCCACTTTGAAGCGGTACTAACTGCAGTGGAAAAGCAACCGAGCTAAAGCGAACCGAGCCGTGCCGCGCCGCGCCGAGCCGAGCCGAACCACGCAGTGGAAAAGCGAAGCGAGCCGAACCGTACTGAGCCGTACCATGCAGTGGAAAAGCGCCATATGGCTTGGAACCTCAACAGAGGTGGTACCATTTAAAGCGCGCCGTACCGTACCATGCAGTGGAAAAGCGCCACAAGTGAGCCGTACCGAGCCGAGCCATACCATGCAGTGGAAAAGCACCATATGGCTTGAAACCTCAACAGAGGTGGTACCATTTAAAGCGAGCCGTACCGTACCATGCAGTGGAAAAGCGCCACAAGTGAGCCGTACCGAGCCGAGCCGTACCATGCAGTGGAAAAGCGCCACAAGTGAGCCGTACCGAGCCGAGCCGTACCGTACCATGCAGTGGAAAAGCGCCAAAGCGTGCCGTACTGAACCGAACCGCACCGTACCATGCAGTGGAAAAGCGCCATAAATAAAAATTAGGGGTAAAACGTGAGGACATACTTTTGTATGTTTTTTATGTCTTTAAAGTCCAATGAAATACAATAACCACCTGTTTGAACTTTCAAAAGTAACTGAATGGCCTGCTTCATATTTAAATTATTTTATAATGTTAACTTAAAATAATACTAATAGTAATTTAAAGAAGTGGTAGCATTGGATCTGGACGGGAAGGATAACTCAAATCTTTTTTCGAGTCATTTCGTTCGTTGAATGAACGAAATGACTCGAAAAAAGATTTGTTCATTTTGATGAACGAGTTTAGCCTGGTTAAAACCAGACCATTCCAGGGTTTCCGCGGAGTCATAAAAAGTCTTAAATTTAATAATAAGAATTTTAGGCCATAAAAAGTCATGAAAACGTCCGGATTTTCCATACAAGTTGATAAATTACATCTAGCCATGTCTTAAATTGATATGCTCATTCATTAATTATCGCGATATCATTTTTCTCTATAAAACGATATCAAGAGTTCGATAAATGTTCGATAATGTTTATGTGCCAAAAGCGGAACGAAGCTCATTTGAACCGCGCGCGCCTCACGGACTGTTTATCCGCTCGCCTCAAAGTCCAAACGGCAGCGCAGCGCGAGCTCGCTAGAGCCATTATAGAGCAGACGCGTTTACTCTGATCGTCTCGTCACGAGATCTAGTGAGAAGCGCTTGAGTTCAGCGAAGAACACACGTCTCAGTGATTTAAACTAGTTTAAAGGCAGATAAAACGGCGCTGACTAACAGGAGAAACACTGTGCGCAATGATACAGTCAGAAGCTTTTCCGTCTACAAATTCCCATCATTTGAAACAATACTTGAAACAATATCCCCCATTAGCACATGCAGAAACAAAAAAATTAATTTTCCAAAAAAGATATTCATTTTGTTAAGGAAAAATGTTTGAATGTTCTACCTCAGATTTGTGAAATGGTCTGGTGTTTTGCAAGTGTTTGTCATGATATGTTCTGACAAAGATTAGTTTAAAACCACAATTAACGCTCTGGTTTCTATAACTTTCAGTTAGGAGCAAAAATCTGCCTTTAAACTTGAAAGAAATAAAGATTTGACATTTATCGTGATAATTATCGATATTGACTGATATATTATCGTGATAATTAAGTGTTGTTCCTGTGTTATTGATACTTAGGAAAAGGGAGCCTTCAGTTTGTTACTCTTAAAAAAAATGGAACCTTTTAATAATGAAACTTATTACTTTTAATGAAAGTCAATAAAAAGACTTTTGAAAGGAAGGTTTTTTTGTAATTCGTGCTAGTCATAAATTTAAATCATAATGGTCATATAAAAGGTCTTAAGTCTTAAATTTGACTGACTAAACCCTGCAGAAACCCTGCCATTCTCAGTTGTAACTGAGTTATGAAAATTGAAAATTATTTTATAGTGTCAACTTCAAATAACACTAATAGTGATTTAAAGATGTGGTAGCATTGGATCTGGACGGGAAGGATAACTCAAATCTTTTTTCGAGTCATTTCGTTCATTTCGTTCGTTGAATGAACGAAATGACTCGAAAAAAGATTTGTTCATTTTGATGAATGAGTTCGAACAGGAGAGTCCCGAACGTGCATCACAGAACAGAGCAAAGCGAGCATTTGTGCTTATAAAACTTAAACTTTTTTATTTATTTTTGAAATGACGGCTGGTTTCGCTAGATAAGACCCTTATTCATCGTCTGGTGTCGTTTAAAGCCCTTTGAAGCTGCACTGAAACTGTCATTTGGACCTTGAACCGTTTGGGTCCCATTGAAGTCCATTATATGGAGAAAAATCCTGGAATGTTTTCATCAAAAACCTTTATTCATTTCGACTGAAGAAAGAAAGACATGGACATCTTGGATGACATGGGGGTGAGTAAATTATCAGCTAAAGTTTTTTTAAAAGTGAACTACTCCTTTAATAGGTGCAGCTGTAACATCACTACATGACTTACCATTTTTACAAGACCTAATAAATTATCAGAAAATTTCACTGTGATAACTTGATATTCTATAAGTTTCTTAAACTGTTTACACACTCAGCAGGGATGAATTACGAACTGTTCCATATTTATGATTATGGGTGGAACTATATGACATCAGAAAGTAAAACTAAACTGATGAACAGGAAGCTTAATCAAACAGCAATGTTTTCAGAAAGGACTGCGACTGATAGAGGCAGCAGCAAAACTGTCATGTCGCTAAAAAGGCCCCATCCCCCCACTGGTGAAGAAAAAGGAAAAAAGAAGAAACCACAGAAAGAGATGAAACGGCAACATAAAGGTATGTTGAAATAATTAATGTTAACTAAATTAGGCTATGTTGCAAGCCAACTAAAGTTGGCTAGTTAATAACAGTTAATTAAGTTAAGTTAGTTAATGAAGTCTAGGTACAACTCAACGTACATTCACATCATATGCAAGGACAGCTGTAGAGTTACACTTACGGGACACTGCACTTATTTGCAATCACAAAAGTTCATTATTAGCATGTGTTTTATAGCCTTGCCGGTTAAACATTTAATTTGCGAGCATGTACATTCAAAGCAGTGATTAAAGTGGTTAACTTTTAAGTGCAGTGTGTATGTGGGTGCGTGTACTTCTCCGTACTCTTTAACAGGATGCGGTCCCATCTTTTATGGTAATGGATTTAGTGCCTGGTCACAAAACGGACAAAAAGTTAGTCATTTAAACTACATTATAACGACCATTAATGGTTTTTAACTTGTATGTTTGGTTTTTTTATTTAGCTTACATACAATTCAGTAACTATACAATAGCTGTCTGTCTTTCTATAAAGCTATGTGTTCTGTAAAAAACGCTACACAAATAAATATATTACTTGATGTCAATTGTTTGTAACATGGGTTGGCTATACCCAATGTTTAGATCTGTTTGGGTATTTATGCAAATTAGCACATACAGATTATGCACCGTTTGTCCATGTTAAAAACAATTAAAAAAAAACTTGTAATACATATTTTGTTTGTCTTGAAGTAAGTAATCAACTCAGTAGTTTTCATGGTGATATCTAAAGGTTAAAAAATTTACCCTATTCACGTGAGAAAAAGAATGAATGGGCGTATGAATAGGCTATATTTGGCTTTTTTTCCAAACTTTCAACTTTTTTTCCTGCTTTTTTCCCTTACTCAAGACATATTGAGGATACAAAATCAGTTGAGTTTGCTTCTGTTGCAATTTCTTCTACCTTTGCTCATAAAATGACTGGACTATGAGGGGCGGGGCCGTTCAACTTGACAGTCAATAGCGCTCTCGTTTTGAATCAGTATCGCTAATGGTTCAATATTTTAGTGAATGTTAGTGTTTAGTGAGTAAGATATGCTCATATTCTGATTTTAAACGGGCCTCCAAATAAAATGCGGCTCTTGGCCCCATAAAGGCTTGGGCTGCCCATGTCTTTTTGTGTTGTCTTTTATATAAAAATATATATTCATGATTGTATAAAATGGTGTTGTATAAAACGGTTACATTTGCTGTACTGTGGCTCACAGAGACACATTTAGTTTCTGTATTTAGATGATTCTTCTGCACCCCAGTAGATCTAACTACAGCCACTTGGAGCACATGGTCTTAGACTGGCATTTAGAGGCAGATATTATAGGCTCAGTGTTAGTGATGGAGATGGAGGGACTTTTCACTGAGGAGATGGAGGGACTTCTCACTTAGGAGATGGAGGGACTTCTCACTTAGGAGATGGAGGGACTTCTCACTTAGGAGATGGAGGGACTTCTCACTTAGGAGATGGAGGGACTTCTCACTGAGGTTAGTGATGGAGATGAAGGGACTTTTCACTGAGGAGATGGAGGGACTTCTCACTTAGGAGATGGAGGGACTTCTCACTTAGGAGATGGAGGGACTTCTCACTGAGGTTAGTGATGGAGATGAAGGGACTTTTCACTGAGGAGATGGAGGGATTTCTCACTTAGGTTAGTGATGGAGATGAAGGGACTTTTCACTGAGGAGATGGAGGGATTTCTCACTTAGGTTAGTGATGGAGATGAAGGGACTTTTCACTGAGGAGATGGAGGGATTTCTCACTTAGGTTAGTGATGGAGATGAAGGGACTTTTCACTGAGGAGATGGAGGGATTTCTCACTGAGGTTAGTGATGGAGATGAAGGGACTTCCTCTCAGAAACTGCTGTCTCATATGCCTGCTTATGGCATGAATGGCTGCTTTGACAGCTTGACAGTGGTTCATAGTTTAAGTTGTTTAAATACTTTTTAACTATGCAACATCCATTTTTTGAAAACACATACTGCATTACAGAAAGATGGATGAAAGGAATGAGTTTAACATTGGGGAAACGTATCAGAAAGCTGACAGATCCTTTAATGGTTTGAACAGAAATATGTCATATATTAACTACACTGCAAAACATTCACCAACATACTTTATTCTACTAAAAAGATATATTTGTAAAGATAATGGAAAACACATTTTGAATGGCAGTAATTAACTGATAAATATCAAATCAATTCTTTAATTGCAGGCCTAATCATCCAGCTTTGTAGATTAATAAATAACATATTGATCAAAATTTGAATTCAAATTTTCTGAAAATATTTTATTTTCTAAGTTGTATCTTATGCCTCGTCTGGCAAAAGAACGATTTGTTGGACCATTTTTTTTCTGCCAACCAAAAACCACCACAACGTTGCGCAACATTAAATGGCAAACAAATTGTTCGGTTTGTAATGCGTAACAAACCGAAAGCCTCATGCCGAACGGTTCAATACGAATACGTGTATCGTTACACCCCTACTAGTTAGATGTTGAATCACAACATCAGCTTAAAGGATTAGTTCACTTTTAAAAAAACTTTTGCTGATAATTTACTCACCCCCATGTCATCCAAGATGTCCATATCTTTCTTTCTTCAGTCGAAAAGAAATGAAGGTTTTTGATGAAAACATTCCAGGATTTTTCTCCATATAATGGACTTCATTGGGTACCAAACGGTTCAAGGTCCAAATGACAGTTTCAGTGCAGCTTCAAAGGGCTTTAAACGACACCAGACGATGAATAAGGGTCTTATCTAGCGAAACGATGGTCATTTAAAAAATGAATTAAAAAAGTTTACGTTTTATAAGCTCAAATGCTCGCCCCGCCCTTGCTGTCATGTCTTATTGTCAGAGCCAGCCAGGAGTGTGGTCTTAGCGAAAGAGGCTGAAGGAGAGAAATTCTGACTGAAAGGGCTTTTTAGCGCGACATAAATGCAGTCGGCCCCACCCATTTCGGTTGGCTGAAAAGCCATTTGTCTGTGCAAAGCACAGCCGCGAATCAGTCAGGCTTCAGTATTCGGAGAAAACGAAGTTTCCCTATACGCATTAGAAACTGACGCAATGCGAGTGAACCGTATCGAAAGGGAACTATTAATATAAAAGTTGCTCTATTCAGCAATGTAGATGTTATATTGTCATTTGTTTTGTCAGCCATGGCGTCCTCCCGTGATCCTCCAGTGTTTTGTGACATCTGTGATGAAAGAAAGCAGAAAGCTGTGAAGACCTGCCTGACGTGTCAAAGCTCTTACTGTGAGACTCATCTGAAGCCTCATCACAGAGTCGCACGTCTAAAGAAACACACACTGATCACCGCTGTGGAAAATCTGGAGGATTATATATGCCAGAAACACGAGAGACCTCTGGAGCTGTTCTGCAGAGATGATCAGACGTGTGTTTGTCTGTCCTGCACTGAAGGAGAACACAGGACTCACAACACTGTTCCTATAGAGGAGGAGAGTCGAGAGACGAAGGTAAGAGTTAAAAACTAAACACTTTAACCCTTATAAGCTTTATAACCTTATAAGGAAGACACACGGGCTCTTCCTAGTTATTTTTGAACTGCGAGTGTAACTTGTTTTTTTTAAAGTGTTATAAAACTGAATTCCCTAAAGCACACTGTAAAAAATATGATCAGTAAGTCGCAAGTTATGTTTTTACATAATGTTTACTCATCAAAATATTTTAAACAATTTCAACTTTTAAGTTATACAAGATTCAACTCGATTTTTTAAAAGTCAGTTTAATATAATATAAGTTAAAGTTACCAGAGTTTCCCCTACCATTATATAAGGGGGGCGCCCCACCCTCCTAACGGCTCGCCCCGCCCCCCTTGAAGGTCAAGTAAATTTGATTCGATTTTCTTTATAGCGCCAGATTACAATTTGTTATTTTATTAAACAAACTAAATAGTCCTTAAGTAATATGTTATTTATCTTATTTCCACCATGTCATGTCTTTTCTGTCTGTGTTTCCGCGTTTACTATTATCCCAATGAGTGCGCACACTCACACACAAACAAACACTTGCGTCACATACAGATGAGCATTTGCGGACAGAGAGCGCATGGAGGGAAATATGTTGCGTCAACGAGATGAAAACCAGACAAAAATATTTGAGTTTTTTAAATGCTCACAGGGAACTGAAGATTGCAACACTCGCTCTACTGCGAGTAGCAGCCGGAGTAGCCCTCCTGCTCCAAGTCTAAGTGCTGCGCTTCCTGCCCCTGATGAGCAGTCCAAAAGTCCAGTCATCACCGGATATATCATATAGCTTATATCACCCGATATTTCCCATCACTATCCTCGGGCCGGGCCCTTGATCTAGAGACGTGCACTGCCAACGCAAAAGAGCACGGCGCGGGACTAGATTTGATGGTCCAGTGCAAGCGCGGAAGGTAATCCAGTCTCACTCTGTGTGTGCTCGTTGCGGGAGAATACAACGATTCAAGGGACTCCCGCAAACTAGAAATATCTATGAATAAAACATAAAAACTAATACATTTTTATTCATCTGTTGCAGAAAAGCAACAAGAACAACTAAAACAAAATAGAAACGATTTACAGGCCAGAGTAGCTTTTTATAACATGTTTGCAGCGTTGAGTGATGTAGCCGATCACAGACGTGTTGATTTCTTGAACGCAATGGCCAATCAGAAGCATTTAAGATAGTCTCCCCTCACTGCTCAAAACTGACTTTTTGTTTAGAGCTGAATTCTCTATGTTGGCAAATCCTCCAATTATAACAAACAAAGTTAATATATTATGAAAGACTCATTGTGAAGTCAGCTTAATTGAAAATAACCGAGACGTGTGAGATCGCGGTGAACTGATGTCAGCTTTTTAGGAATTATTAAGGGAGCGCACTTTGCGCATTCATGTCAAACCATGCACGCAGTAGCTGCTTGCTTTTATCTTATAACACAAACAGTGGTTTGTGTGTTAATGTTTTAATAACAAATAATTTATCAGGAGCATTTATGCTGATGTTTATGGTGCCGACACGTAGGCTAACTTGAATGTATTTGGAGGTACTGAAAAAAAGTCTATTTGCGGGCGGGAGCGGGACAAAACATAAATGTTGCGGGCGGGCGGGAGAAAGTAACAGAAAGTAGTTGAGAAGGTCAGTTATAACGACCCACGTATTAAAAATGGTCTGGTTTAAATCGGGCTCGGGCTCATAATTACAGTAATGTGTCGGGCCAGGCCGGGCTCGGACACAACGTGCAGGGGCTCGGGTAGAGTCGGGCTTGATTGTTTTGGGTAAATCACATAAGAATAAATGTTCCAATGTTTAGTTTAATGTACAGTTCAAATAATTGTTCAGTTAAAATATTCACTGCTTCCATTAAAAAAAAACAAATGAAGACCATGGCTCCTTTCAGTGTTTGTGCCTGTGTCAATTTCTGTGTCTTGGTCTACCCCGCCGGTTCGATGCGACTTCCGACTTGTAAAGAACATATCTGCGCTGGTTTTCATTGTTTCCCATGCGAAGCCAGTGTCCGATGAACTGGTGCTGCCCTTTCCTGATGATGTCACTAATTAGCTGTTGACCTGTCGTGCTGTAGGCTACAGTTTTTCATTTGTCATGTGAGACTCTGCTTGGTTGATTCCCAGTATGATTTCACAACACAGTCGTAAAAAAACTCACTTGCGGCACCCTCCTCCCGCTTTCTACCGCTTCTCATGTGCATTTGTTATTATCGGAGCCGGCCAACTTTATCGTGTGGAGCTATGTCTACCGAGGTGGGTAATACATCATTCACATTGAGGGCGGCGTGTGTGTTTATATCGAATTGCCGTAAAGCAGTTTGTGTTTCTCGTTTCTAGTTTGGATGTTTATTTGAACTTCATCCAACTATTTTTTGTCAAATAACTATTATTTGTCAAACGGACAAATATCTTCTGTGAAAGTCTCAAGACTGAAAAATGTTTGTCTAATCATTGCATTTGGTCTGATATGATATATATTTAGATATATATTTCCATACCTGCTTGCACCCCGCTCATGCAAACATCTCAATTTGACATTGTGTTCTGTAAAGCCCTGTTAACACCGCCAGCGACTTTGTCGCTGTATGTCGCTCGGCTCTGTACTGTGAAGTCGCTTGTGAGCGTTCGTAGTGCTGTCGCTCTAATGTTATTGGTAGACTGCACGTCTGGCCATATCTATACAAAATACCATCACAAGTGATGTATACAACTATATTATTTTAATTTGACTAGAAAATAGGCTAAAAAAAACAGTATGCTTTTGGGAGAGTGTCTTTATATTACCACATCAGTGTTCAGTGGATTAAATAATTTACTAGATTAATGATCGATCAATCAACAAATTAAACTCACTCATACTGTCATAAATTACTAAAACGTCATTCGAATTGGACAAATAATCAATTTTCTTGTCCCTAATAATCAACATAATGCAGGGGAAACTGTAAAATGAACTGCAGCAGTACTAAACTTGCATCAATAAATTACACCACTCGAACTATAAATGTATGAACTCACTGAGACTGTCAACAGTTTCTTTCCCATGCATCATTTTATTATATCCATGTGGTTACAGTCAAATCATATAAAACAGTGAAATGGTCCTAGAACTCTTCTGTCTTGCCTGCACTTGAGACGGTGACGTGAGCTCCACTGAAAGGCTTCTTCCCTATTGGTTTTCGCTCGCGAAAATCGCTTCTCATTTGCATAAAGTTAAAATTTCTGCGCTTCATAAGGCACACACGCACATTTGCACACACACGCAAGGTCTCTCGCTCTCTTGCAAGCTGCTGCTTCCTACCCTGCTCCTCTCAGCGGCTGTTCCATCGCTGCTGCTGCCTCATGCCTGGCTGAAGTACCAAATAGTGTTTATTTTAGCATGGAGGACGTGAGGGCGGAGCTCAGAAGATTGCGCCCTGGCAAGTCTGCAGGACCGGATGGAATACCCCCGAGGCTTCTGAAGGACTGTGCTACGGAGCTGGCGGCTCCTTTGCACACACTCTTTAATTGGAGTCTCCAGAAGAGTCAGGTCCCTAAGCAGTGGAAGACATCCTGCATTGTGCCAGTGCCTAAGGGGGGGAGACCTTCCGGGGTCAAGGAGTACAGACCAGTGGCCTTGACGTCTGTGATTATGAAGACCCTCGATAGGCTACTACTCCGGCTCCTGGGCCCACAACTACAGCAGGCACTTGACCCCATGCAGTTTGCCTACCGAGCGAACATAGGAGTGGAGAATGCTGTCCTCTACTTGCTTCATTGAGCTCTCTCTTTTCTCGATGGGACAGGAGGGTATGTGAGGCTGATGTTTTTTGATTTCACGAGTGCATTTAATACCATCCAGCCTCTGATCCTGAGAGGCAAACTCGAGAACTTGAGCATGGAGCCTGCTCTCATCAAATGGATCATCAGTTACCTTACAGAGCGGCCACAGTTTGTCAGATTGGGGAACACGGTGTCAGACACTGTGGGAACAAGCATTGGGGCCCCCAAGGGGGCTGTGCTATCCACCTTCCTCTTCAACCTATATACATCAGACTTCTCATACAGAACATCATCTTGCCATATACAGAAATATTCTGATGACACTGTGGTGGCGGCTTGTGTGAGGGGAGGAGACGAGGAGGAATACAGGAGGGTCATCTCTTAGTTTCTGACCTGGGGCAGGTGCAATGGTCTCATCCTCAATACATCTAAAAAACCAAGGAGATGATAGTGGACTTCGGGAGGCTCAAGTCAAATCATCTGACTGTGGTTATTGAGGGGGAGGGCATTGAGGTGGTCCAGACTGGTCTGGGAGTTCACCTGGACCATAAACTGGACTGGTCAGTACATGTAAATGCAGCATACAGAAAAGGTCAGAGCAGACTTTTTTTTTCTCAGGTAGCTAAAATCCTTCAAAGTCTGTAATGAGATGCTGTACCTTTTTTATCAGTCGGTTGTGGCCAGTGCTGTGTTCTTTGCTGTGGTGTGCTGGGGCAGCTCTATGACAGCCAGGGAGGGGAACTGACTTGACAAATTTGTTAGGAAGTGTGTGTCAGTGTTGGGGAGGAGGGTGGACTCTTTAGGAGATTTGGTGGAGGAAAGAATGAGGAGCATGATGAAATCCATCCTTAGTAACAGGAGCCACCCACTGCATGACACTGTGGTTGCCCAGCAAAGCAGCCGCAGTAAACGACTCCTCTCCATGAGCTGTAGGACTGAGAGGTTCAGGAGGTCATTTGTTCCGGCTGCCACAAGACTGCGTAATGGATCTGTTTGAAGTGCAGACGGTTTGGAGCTCGTGAGCTCTAGATTTTAACTAATTTGCGGGAGCCGCCACAGAGCCGCTATCAATATGCGGGAGACTTGGGATGTCAACTCCATTTGGCAAAGAGCGCAAATAACGACACCTTGACGTTTGGGACTAAATTTGAAGTATTCCTTGATGTTTTTTTAGGACTTTTTCTTTTGTTGGGGCTTTTTGCATGGCTTCGTTGGGAATTCTGTGAAGAGGTTGCGGTTTCGTCCTCCATTCTGCGATGTTTCGGTCTCCCATGTGTGTGTGGCGAGCTTTACCGCTGAGAACGGTGCAAAAAAATAAAAATAAATAAAGACGCGTCGACAAAAAAATATGACTTCGACGTAATTTTGCCGTCGAAGCGTTGCTACAGGCCTAGTTCAAAGTCATTTGATTCATCAAAGGGGGAAGGGTGGGATCTCATGCCTTCAAAGCTAGCTTGCTAATGCTAGCCACTCTGAAATTGCCTGCCCTACCTTTAAACTGCCAATAGTAACTTTTAAGAAAATTTTTTTTTATCCTCAGACATGTACTAAACGCCACAGAATTTTAAATTCATTTAGTCTTTTATACGATTTTATTCGAAGGATGAAGATATCTGTGTTTCTCTGTATGTAGACCGACATTCGTCAGATGATCCAGGACAGAATGAAGATGATTCAAGAGATCCAGCACTCAGTAGAGCTGACAAAGGTGAGTGGAGGTTAAAACGTAAAATTGATACAGCATTATAATATTTTAATCAGCTTCATAAAGGTTCTCGATTAAATGGATAAAACGTAATAGATTAACCTTCTAATCATTCTCATTTATCAGAAAAACACAGAGAAAGATAATTCCTCCAGTGATAAGATTTTCAATGTTCTGATTGGCTACATTGAGACATGTCAGTCTGATCGGATGGAGATGATAGAAGAACAGCAGAAAGCAGCAGAGAAACAGGCTGAAGATCTCATTAAAGAGCTGCAGCAGGAAATCACTGAGCTGGAGCAGCTCTCACACACTGACGATCATCTCCATCTCATACAGGTCTGTCAACATCTCTCATCAGTCATCATGTACAATTGACCTATGGCTAAGCTACGCCCCCAAACGTGATGAGCCAATCACAGTGTGCACAGTTAACCCAATACACTCGGACATTCTCTGCTTCTTCGTCCATTGAAATGCATTGCAGTTAGCCAGTTTCCATTCGCTTTTATATGTTTTTTCTTGTCATTTTGGTGGTCAAAATGGTCAAACGGTGTGCATGGAGTACCTGCAACTCCGACACTAGGTATCCCGAGAAGCTGGGCGACGGTGTGTATTTTTTACTGGTGTTTTACCTAACACCAACTAAACGTGGATAAATTAAACAAGGATGTCTACATCTGTTAAGATAAGATAAGTCAACAACGTATGTGAACGTTATCTTTAACATCTCTAACGTAACGTTAGCCTAACATTAAAAAACGTTAGCTTCTAGCTGCGTTGTACATCATGTCACTTAGTTTCATTAACGTAGAACTGTAGAACTGTGTCAAAAGCAGCGGACAGATCCAGCGGAGGATTTGGAAGCTGCTCTTGCCAGTCTCAGTGCTTCAATTACTGAGAGCAGGGAAGTCTCAGTTGAGTGTCCGCTTTTGAAACCAGACTGATTGTTGTCCAATAGTTTGTTCTGTGTAAGAAAGGAAGAGATCTGGTTGAAAACAACTCATTCAAGTGTTTTCGTGATGAATGGAAGAAGGGATACCGGTCTGTAATTTTCCAGATTTGCTGGATTTAGAGTGGGTTTCTTAAGCAGTGGGGTTACCTGAGCCTGCTTAAAAGTTGTGGCAAAGGTACCAGTGTGAAGAGGTGTGTTTATGATGAGCATGAGTGCGGGCACAACTGAGGAAGAAATGGCTTGAAGTAGATTAGTGGGAATAGGATCAAGCGGACAGCTTGCGATGAGATGACTAAACGCCTGTGAAGAGATGACTTGACGCCTGTGAAGAGATGACTCAACACCGGCGATATGTTATGCCCTAAATTAATACATGATTAACTAACTGTATTTTTTCCATGTACATTTCTGATATGCACTTTCTGTAAAGCTGCTTTGAAACAATATGTATTGTACATTTGAATTGAATTGAATTGAACAAGTGGTAGGGCGATTGAAAAAGAGGAGTTTGGAGACTTCTTCCTCTGAAAGTAGAGAGAAGGAGGGTATAATGTGTGCGTTAGCTGGTAAAATGTGTGCGTCAGTTTAGTTTGTGGATTGGTAAATTGGCCGCTGATGGTGGTTGTTTTATGTATGAAGAATGTGGCAAAATCGTCAGCTGTTAGGGTTGATGAGGGTTGAGAAGAGAGGAAAAGGTTTTAAAAAACATGCGAGAGTCAGAAGAATTGCTAATTTTGTTGTGGTAGTAAGTTATTTTAGCAGTAGAGATATTAGCAGAGAAGGAAGAGAGGAGGGATTGATAAAGACCAAGGTCAGTAGGATCTTTTGATTTTGGTTTTAGCATATTCGGCGTGCCACGGATGTTGCAATCAAACAATGAACCTGCCCTGGACAGCACCCTTCCAATGCCCCTCAAATGGGTTCACGAAAAGAGTCGTGCAGGCCTTCAAAGCTGGTCAGAGGCAGATAAAGGCAGAAACTTTGGAGACAAGAGTGTGTAGATTCCTGTTCAATTATACGATTATGCCACAAACTACAACTGCCGAAATGATGTCCAGACGTTTCAGATCAACTTTTGATTTGCTTCTACCAGACCTGGCAGCCAAAGTGCTAAATAAACCACTCAAACAGAAAGAAGCCCATGACAGCACTGCTGACTTTTTCAGTGGGTGATCCTGTGTATGTGCGAAATTATAGCTACGGGCCAGAATGGATTCCTACTGTGGTTGAAAGTTGTACCGGTCCGCTGTCTTATGCTGCCTTGACAGTAGCAGGACAGACCTGGAAAAGGCATGTTGATCAGGTTTGCAGGAGACACTGTTCCGGATTCTGCAAATTAATTTTGACAGCCTGTGAGCAATGTATCTGTAGGGCAGGGGAACAGAAATGACTCTAACCAGTTTCACAAGAAGAGCCTGAGGCTTATACTGAACAATTTCAAAAGGCGTGGAAAGCAGATGCTCTTCTACCAGTGTTGTTGACCAAAAGGAGATCACTCAGAGTAAAAATGTGAACCAAGAAATCTGAAAGATTTTTTTAGACAATTCAGCAAGATTATCTGGTAAATTGACAGTTGACATGTTTGGGAATGTTTTAGCTTTAAGGGGGAGAGATGTAGTAGATGGAGAACAATTCTAGCCGTTCCAGTTGTTACCGCTATGGGGTGAATATGTTGTTGTGTGGGAATTACCTGTTGCAGTAAAATGTTCTGTTCTGTTGGATAGTCAGGTCATGCTGGTGTAATCCTGTAAAATAAGCACAGTCACTCCTGCATTCCTCTCTATTGTTTTTTTATACTAAGTTACCCCAGTCATAAAGTCCAATTTGAAAAATTAGTTAACTGTGTTAGAAAGGTATTGTGTAAAATATACTAACTTGAAATATAAATTAATAACATATTTATTAACAGTCTTCTCTTTCCTGCTGTAGATGAGCTCATCCCTGGACAGTCGTCCCCAAACCAAGAACTGGACTGAGATCAGGATCGACTCTGGTGTGATCTCTATGTATAGAGCTCTTGCTCAACTGAAGAAAACTCTAGATACAATGATGGAAAAACTCAGTCCAACTGGTATGTGAATATCAAATACAGTAGATTTTTGTCAGTAACAAAGAAATTAATTTTTTCAAGGAATATTATGGGTTAAGTGACGGCTGGTCAATAAAGGGCGCTAGGGCACCGCCCTCCCTGAGCCACACACACAAAACAATAATAATAATAAATTATGTAAATTGATGTCTATGATATGATATGACAGAAAATCATCTGTGCAAAATATAATCTTTTCCTATATGTCCACTCTGCCTGTCCGCATGTCTCAAGTTCAGCTCTGGGGCGCTAGACAGATCACCCACAGGAGGCGGGTTTATGTAGCAGTTTAGCCAGTTGTTGTGAACATTTAAAGATGAGACAAAATTTAGCAAAACAGCGTCCTCAAATCTTGTCCAAAATGGTGATTTTCTCTATCAACCCAAACGAGACACTGCTAAAGTCAAAACTAGTCTGTATGGTCTGAATAAAGAAACAAGCACACCAGTAAAGTTTTGATGGATGACGATTGTAATCAAGGTAAAGACGATTACATTGGCATACATACAGGCACATGCAAGTCCGTTTTTTATTAATGTGAAACAAGCAGTGTTTTTGTAACGTAGGCCAGTAGGCGCTGTGTGTGTATACCTCACTGTAGTCTTTAGCGTCTTGTTAGCTCGCCCGGCTTCTTTCTCAAGACTCCGGTATGAATCCTGCTCGAGGGTTGATTAAATCCAATTTAAACTCAGTTTGTAAAGGATCACACTGTTTCAAAAATATAATCATAACACAACTTACCCTGTCTATGTAAAGTTCTGTCCATGTAAACTCGTGTTAAAGCAGTATTACTTTAACGACAAGAAAAGGATGTAACTCTGTGTACAAACTGTAAAAATACATGTCTAAAAAAAAAAAAGTTTTTTTGTCCACCTCACAAGGACAATTTAGACACTTTACAGCTCAACAAACACATTTTTCCTGAATTACTAATAGAAGAGCTTTCATAAAAAGTACAAGCTTCACATTCTATTAAATCCTCAATATGTGTTTCATAGACCTCCATTACAGTATATTTACTGTACATTCTGCATTTTATTTTACAAACTGGGGGACAAGCAGCATTTACATGCCACTGATGCTGCCAATAGAGAGAAACTCACTGTTAACCTGAAATTACTGTTATACATAATTCATCATTATATTGTCATCTGTGTCCACAGGGTTGAAGTTTGCACAGAACTATGCAGGTATAGTGTGACTGACACCATTTTCTTCAATACACAATACAACAATATTGTTTATAATCTGTATTTTATACTGTACATCTGAAAATATTTATGAAAATAAGTTTTATATTTGTAAATAAGTTGATTGATAATGTCTGATCTCTCTCAGTGGATGTGACTCTGGATCCTGATACAGCAAATCCATATCTCATCCTGTCTGATGATGGAAAACAAGTCAGTTGTGGAGACATTGAGCAGGACGTCCCAGAAAACCCAAAGAGATTTGATGTGGGTCTTTGTGTTCTGGCAAAGGAGGGATTCAGTTCAGGGAGATTTTACTATGAGGTGCAGGTGAAGGGAAAGACTGATTGGACTTTAGGAGTGGCCAGAGAATCCATTAACAGGAAGGAGCAGATCACACTGAGTCCTGAGGATGGAGTCTGGACTGTGATCCTGTGTAATGAGAATCAATATATAGCTTGTGATTATCCATCTGTCTCTTTATCTCTGAGCGTGAAACCTGAGAAGGTTGGTGTGTTTGTGGATTATGAGGAGGGTCTGGTCTCTTTTTATGACGTGGAGTCCAGATCTCACATCTACTCTTTCACTGGTCAGACTTTCACTGAGAAACTCTATCCATTTTTTAACCCATGCCCCAATGGTAAAGGTAAAAACTCAAATCCACTGATCATCACTCCAGTCAGTTAAAATTAAAAACAAATCTGAGAAGATTGTGGTTTTCATATAAAAAATTTGCACAAACCACAATCAAGAAGTTTTTACTTACAATATGTGATACACAAAATGTGCTAAAAAAGAACTGTATATTCAGGCCGTCAAAAATCAAACATCAACAAAACATCAACTATAATTAAATATTATATTTGACTTATGTTAAAAAAAAAAATATATAAAAAAATTATTCATCAGTTACATTTGAATGGCCGATTTATTACGAGGCACATCGGTTCATATGTGTGTGGGGGTTTGTGTCTATTTTGCACTCTTGATATTTTGTCACTCCTTCATTGTTGTGCAGTTTTTGCTGCATCGTGACTAATTTGTAGATTGTACACACATAAGATTCTCTGTATGTTCATATTTTTGCCTATTGTTTATCAATAGAAGAGCAGCTTCTTTTATCTCAGGGTCACAAGAGTGCGCAGATGGCAGAGTGTGACGCTTTGTTGTTGTTGTTGTTGATTTATTAGACAGTAGAAATAAAAATAAATGCATAACAAGATGCCATTACAATGACACTACACATTTATCAGAACTGTCAAGGATAACACAAGAAAGTTACAAAACTTATTTCCATTGTGGTCCTCGTTGTAGTCCGATAAAGATGGCAAACAAACCACAGATGACTATAGAGCACCTTGTACACTCAACCACACAAATACATACACATCAGTAGTAGATATTCCTTAAGACTACATAAAACTAAATCTAATTAGCATTTAGCAACCATTCACCACATGCTTGATTAAAACAGCGATCTGACTGGCTTAACTTAATCTCAACTGGGAGTTTGTTCCATTCAATTGCTGCCATGTACAAAAAGGTGTTTTGCCCAGAACAACTCTTAAATCTACAAGGTACTATGTCTATGGCACTGCTTCTAGTTGAGTAGCTATGAGAGTTCCTAATAAGCTTAAAATAATCTTTAAAATACCTTGGCTCATTCCTATGCAAAATCTTTCTTGTTAATCTCAGTTTCAACTGTCTCACCCTATTTTCGACTGTCAACCACTTTAAATTCTTAAGTTCAAAAGAGCCAACATGGTTCCTATTTTTAATGTTTAAAATCAACCTGACTAATGTATTCTGTGCTGTTTGGAGTTGAACTTTTATCCTCTTGGGGGTACTACTGTACCATGTAGTACAGGCATAATCGAAGAGTGGCTGAATTAGAGCATTTGCTAACATTAGTAAAGTTTCTTTATTTAAAAAATGAGCCTTACGTGTCAGAAATTTAATTCTTTGGTTCACTTTTATAATAACCCTTTGACCCATACTTTCGCCACTCAAAGAACGATCTAAGTCACAGTTTTCCCTAGATGCAAAGACAGTTTATTCTCAATCAGCCATTCGCTTATATGATTTAACTCATGTCTTAAATGGTTCTCAATAACTTTTATATCCTTATGGGAGAACAACAAGGCTGAATAATCCGCATAGAGAAAGAGATTACAATTGCAAACAGATTTCATATCATTTATATACAAAAGAAAGAACAATGGACCCAGGACACTACCCTGTGGCACCCCACATGTTATTTCTCTAGCCTCAGACAGAGTGCTGTTAATATCAACTCTTTGATACCTCTCAGTCAAGTATGATCCAATCCATTCACATGCCATACTGTTAAACCCTAGAGCTTTTAGTTTAATCAGCAAAATCCGGTGGTCAACGGTGTCAAATGCTTTCTGGAGGTCTAACAATACCATGCCACAGAGTTTACCCAAGTCGATCTCTCTTCTTAAACAGTCTGTCAAATACAATAAACACGTATCTGTAGAATAAGATGTTCTAAAACCAGATTGCAATTCATAAAACAAATTATACTTAATAATATAATTATTTATTTGCTCTTGTATTATTCTCTCCAATACTTTTGATACAACTCCCAAAATTGAAACTGGTCTATAATTGCCCTCTTCTAATTTACTCCCTTTTTTATATAGCGGAACAACCCTAGCAAGCTTCAGATCTCTTGGAACTCTACCTGACATAATTGAAAGATTAAAAATATGAGTGAGATAAGGAGAAATATATTCTGCAGCATCTTTTAAAAATCTGGCAGGTATTTCATCTAGACCAATTGCCTTCGAACACTTAAGTTCATTCAATAACTTTAATACCTTATCCTGTGAAACAATAGAAAGGCCAAAAGAGTCTGCTACCACTCCAAGCTTAGAATAATACTGAAATATGACTAAACTCAGGACCATATATTTTGGAAAAAATGTCAACAAAATCTTGAAGTAACTGATTTGCATATTCAGAAAATTCTGAACATAAATCCGGACTGAGAAGAATTGTAATTGCTACAGAGAGGAGCATTAAATGTTGGTAAATATATTCTGTGGTAAATTATTACGCAACACAACAGGTCCAGTATATAGTAGAAATAATGTGAATTCTGTGGCTTTCCACATGGCCACTTCAAACAAAGATCTGGGTTTCCTGGAGAAGGTCTTTGGTATGTGCAGCCTAACTGAGGTCATGTGTTGTGAAATTACAGAAAGAATATTTGCTGAGACTCTACACTTTAAAGGGCCCTTAATCCACAAATAAATAAGCTTTCTTACAACACCTAAACACACAAGATGCATGTAGTCTAACACAAAGCTTGTAACTAGACCAACACCTAAACCTTTTGGTGATCTTCATCAATCATTTCTTCAAACTCATAGTCACTTCTAAGCTCTGCAGTCCTGTCTGGATATGTCATTCTACCTTTCATATACACACCTGTCTGTTTACAACGTTCACAGGCGTTGTACCCTGAGTGACCTTTAACACACTTGAGGAAAGCCCTTGCCGGTGCATCACAGATAAAAGCCTCGGGTGGTGCAATTTTGTAATGTTTGCCATTAAAATGTAAAACTTTCAAATCATCAACAAATTCCTTTAGAGATAGTCATGCACTGAAGACGGTTTGCCAGAACCTGAATACAATCCAATTAAAATACACTAGAAATCTCAAGTTCCTTAATCCGACCAAGAATGGGCCACAGGTTCACTGCAGAACGTCTAAACAGGGGCAACCCATCTATATATGAAGTGTAAGGGAATCAATCAGTTCATTTAAGTCACATGTAGAATTCAACTCCGCCATTAATGCATTTGCAACTCCAAAATGGTAGTAGCATCCACCTGTAATGTATTTCACTTGACATTCGTGATCTGTGGAAAGCAAAGTCCTTGGATCCATTGGGATGTTTAGAACTTTGCTCCTCAGTATTTTCTGCAAAGCTGACAATGCAGAGTGAGAAATATTAAACCGTGTTGCCCATTCTGCAAAACCTTTAATATCATCAGAAGGGTGAGAGTCACTGGTTTCTTTGTCATCGCTGTCATAATTCAGAGACGGGCACTCAATACGATCCATGTTGTGATTTTCAGTACAAATCTGAACCGAGGGTCTATCATCGTCATCATCATCATCATCATCATCATCATCATCACTGTAATCAAATGAATTATCAGCGTCCTCAAGTGAAGCCGGGGCAGTAACATTAGAGCTTCTGTCAGAAGGATGCAAAAGCCCATCAAGGGTCTCAACAGATTTCACTGTCTAACTCATCTATTAGTGTAGGAGACTGTTAGTACAAGCTCTGTTAGTACACGACGAAGCATAATCTTTGACTAGCTCTATGTGCTCTGCCACTTTAGACTTTTTTCTTCGCCTTTTTGTCCGCTGCAAGCAGTCATTCTCCATTTTCTCAAAAAAAAAAAAGGAATCTGAAATTTAACAGCAGAAGATTAAAAAGCAGAATTTAAAATAATTAACAAAAGCAGCGACTGATTTTCTCTATGCCTGTTGTTTGATTCACATTAATGGAGCAATCGTCAGCAGGTTTATTAGACTGCTGCCTCTTTAAGACCAAATGCAGATCTAATCATTATTGCACATCATATTGTCTCCCAACTATTTACGCCCATTTAAGACATACACTGTTTTTAAGTGAATAAATTGTTTAAGTGACTCTCCAAGATGGTCATTTTGACACATTTTTGTGTATATTTGATCGTTTAGACGCGCACACGAAGCCCAAAGTAAACGTTGCCTAAATTCAGCACAACATACTTCGTCATCATTAACTGACAGATCTGTCGCGTGCATCCAACTGTCCTGTCAATCATCTTGTCACAGTTAAAATCCTCCATTCAATCTAATTTAATTTCATACCGTTTCGGAGAGAACTGTAGAAGCACGTTCATCTGCCAGTCGCGGGTCTTTCATGAGGAGACTCTCCTCGTGTGTTTGCACTTTGAATGTAATGATGCATTTAAAAGTTAATGGCTTAACGTATCTTTACAAAAGTTTACAATGCTGCTGCAGATGCAATATAATGTAGACAACATTGAATAAATACATTTTCGTCAGGTTAGATACTGGTAATTAATCACTCAAACCCCTTTATCAAAACCTCTCTACATAACCGCACGACTCGCGAGCCCTCCATATCTGTAGTTTTTTAACACTTTTCACTCATGTTTGTAGTTCTAATTGAATCCTCGTCCAGTGCGCGATGGGTTGTGGGCAATATCAGCCGTTAGACTGCAGCCTGCGGTGGACATCCAACCCAGCCCACATCCAAATGTGATGTCAGAAGCCACACTCATATCCATGGATTGCCTACACCAAACACTGATCCCTAAACCTACCCATCACTATAGGTCATGTCAATCACAGTACTGATTACCTACACCAAACACTGATCCCTAAACCTACCCATCGCTATAGGTCATGTCAATCACAGTACTGATTACCTACACCAAACACTGATCCCTAAACCTACCCATCACTATAGGTCATGTCAATCACAGTACTGATTACCTACACCAAACACTGATCCCTAAACCTACCCGTCACTATAGGTCATGTCAATCACAGTACTGATTACCTACACCAAACACTGATCCCTAAACCTACCCGTCACTATAGGTCATGTCAATCACAGTACTGATTACCTACACCAAACACTGATCCCTAAACCTACCCATCACTATAGGTCATGTCAATCACAGTACTGATTACCTACACCAAACACTGATCCCTAAACCTACCCATCACTATAGGTCATGTCAATCACAGTACTGATTACCTACACCAAACACTGATCCCTAAACCTACCCATCACTGTAGGTCATGTCAATCACAGTACTGATTACCTACACCAAACACTGATCCCTAAACCTACCCATCACTATAGGTCATGTCAATCACAGTACTGATTACCTACACCAAACACTGATCCCTAAACCTACCCATCAGTGATGGGGCATCACTGTAACCTAACGCCTAAAAAAAACCCTTTTAATCTAAACCCACTTAAAACCTAACCTACTTATTGGACATGGGAGTGGCTTCTGACATCACACTTGGATGTGGGCGGGGTTGGATATCCACCGCAGGATGCAGCGAGCCTCATTTGTCAGAGTGCGCATCGATCTGCACTTCGGATTCTGACCGGAATTAGTAGATCATCCGGGTATCTTTGGAACACTCATTTCAACATACTACGATTTGGGACGTACTAATTCTATTTTCGAATACTATTTAGGACGGATAGTATGTGAATTGGGACGCAGCACGGGGCCCGTATAATACCGGGTGTTGGTCCCGTCCCTAGCAGGGAGGGGCCCAATCGTGGGAGGGGCGTCAGATCTAGTGACGTCACATGGTCGAACGGCTCGATTTGAGATGGGGAAAACATACAAGGAGATTAAAACAAAAACACTGGATGGATTTTTATCATGATGGCTGTGTACAGGCACTGCCAACACACATTTCAGTACAATCAACTTGAAAAAGTGCATGTACCATTATATGACCCCTTTAACTTTAACGTCTTTTATGGCTTGACGTTTGTGCGGGTTAACCCGATATGGATTTTGTTTAATTGGTGTGTTTTGGCCCACCTCGATATCATGCTTTAATACATTTGTTTGCGAAGGAACATCATTAAAAAACGTAGGATAGTTGTAAATCAATTCAACATTATCACTACGCTGATTCTCAGACAAATAAGAGAGATGAGACGACAAGTTGGCCAAAATAGCAGAGTTGGAAAGTCCTCCACAAGAGGCTTGAGCCTCCTCTCCAATTAAACCACACTTCTGTTTTTATAACATCAAATAACTAACTTACTCGCATTTGGTGAAACATTTTTCCAAGAGAGTAGCAAAATTCTGATTTGTTTCAGTTATGTCGCTGAAAGAAACTGTTTTACTTTAGCTGAATTATTTATTAGTAGTAGTAATACGCAAGTGTCCACCAGGGTTCGCTATTTATCAAAAAATAAGAGTCGTGTACTACTCTTGGATATCAGCATGCATTGATTTCAGCCTTTGCAAACGTCAAAACAATCCATTGAACATTACACATGTGTAGTGATGAATTCTGAAATCTAAGTCTGATCATGATATGCAACTATATTATCACCCAAACATTTAAAAAAATATATATATATACAAAAAACTGCAACATATAAACACATTTAGAGGCAATCCATCAGGGAGGGAATATCTGTTTTTATTATCATTATTAATAGAATAATATAATGTATGCTATGGTGTCAGGTCTTGCATTATTCGCTACAGGTGAACTTCCTCTGAACAGTGGAAGAGCTGTAGGTTTGCATGTGTCTCTGCTGGCATCCTGTTAGGCCCCGCTGTGGTTTGCATGATTCAAAGCCTGTGATGACGAAGTGTCAGAGAGCAGAAGACTCAGTTTAGGTGGAGCTGGACTGTTACTATCAAGAAAGAAAGACCCGACCGAAAGATGTGCACTTACTGGAGGGTTTTACACATTTTTGGTGAGTTACTTTACATTCTTTCATCAGCTATTGTTTAGGAACATCTGGCGTATTGAGTAGTATAAGAGCAAGATTATTTATCTTGTCTGAAAGTTTATTAAAACTGTTCAAAGAGAATAATATGAAAAAATCATTGGCTTTGAATTTTCAAAAATATGAAAATATCTTCCTGTATCCTTTTTCTATAAATAAACAAGATTTCTTAAATATCTCAAAATGTTTTCCTCAATAGCGAAGAAATTTAATGAACTTCTCGCAATACTTGTTTCTCAGATGTTTCTTCTGAGAAAAGTGTTTAGATATCTCAACAACGTGCCAATTTCTGCCATCTAAAGTGGCGGAATCTCAATATGAACTTGATTTATTATTATTTTTGTGATCTTTGTGGCGATTCACATTCATTTATAGCTCTAGGGTCTCACTGTATGAACGCTGGTGTTTTATTTGGGTCTGTATTTATTTCTCTAATGACTGTTTGCAATGTCATAAACATATAAGATGCTGAATTTATATATAAAAATTATAAATATATATATGTGTGTGTGTGTGTGTGTGTGTGTGTGTGTGTGTGTGTGTGTGTGTGCGTGTGCGTGTGCGTGTGTGTGTGTGTGTGTGTGTGTGTTTAAAAGCTACTTTTGGAACCGATCTAAAATAGGTTAAAAAACATGTTTAGTTCCTTTCAGTGATCAGTTCTCAGAAGAATATTTTTTCTCTCCGTGTGAAGAACATTATAAAAATCTAAAGAACTTTATGACGAATCTTTTGTAGAACGGAAAGATTCCATTGATGTTAAAGATTCTTTATGGAACCTTCGATGCCAATGATGAACTTTATTTTAAAAGAGTGTGTTTATATAGAATATTATGCTCTTATTTGCTGCCTTTTTTATTTACTATGTTTTGTCCTCTGTGTATTATATTTTCAGCTGTTCTTCTCTTGTGTGATTATGGGATGTTCTCCACCCCAACCCCATCTTCTACAGAGAGGACCACTACTAAAATATCCAACACATCCGACTCTAACACTACTGTGACTGCAGAATCAACAACATTTGGAAACGTCACAGAGCCTAATGCGGATGATGATCAAGTGTCAAGTGAATTGCCTGAACTTCCTACAAATACGCGCCATGAAAACGCCTCGCTTCCAAACATTACAGTCAATAAATCTGAAGGCCCGGACAGAAACTCAGTGGAAGTGATCCCTCGCACGGAGATCCCCGTCCCCGAGAGCACCACACACAGGCGGATCCCTCTCTCTCCTCTCTCTCCTCCTCGTGACAGGGAAAAAGGTTGGAGGAAACTTCATAATGTTAAAAGTTTGATGGTTTTTGAAATCTAGTCATTTGTTAGGTGGTTATAATGGGCAATGGAAGCTGTTTACTGTAGTATTTAGAATTATATATCTTTATTAGAATTATATAATAGAACTATTACTCTGTTGTGCATCTAATTGATGTTGTAACAGCCGTAAAGCAACTTTATTCAGAGTCTGAGTGCTAAACCAGCTCATGTGTAGTGCTTTAAAGTGAGAAATTCTCCTTTTGAACCTTTTTTTCACATGCAATGCTTTCAGAAATATTTATCACCCATTTTAAAAAGTTTATTTTATTAGAGCTTCAAAAATGACTCGCTCTGAGCTTAAGCACATATTTTACATCAAACAGATGAACGTTGATACAGATGCGTCCATTCACGGTCAAACGCTTGAAATAAAATACAGATTTTTTTAAATATTTTACATTTTTAAATATTTTTGAAAGAAGTCGCCTTTACTCACTAAGGCTGCATTTGTTTCATTAAAAATACAATAAAAATTGAGTGTAACATATTATTAGAATTTAAAACCGCTGTTTTCAATATGAATTTATTCTTAAACTGTAATTTATTCCTGTGATCAAAGCTGTATTTTCAGCAGCATTACTCCAGTCTTCAGTGTCACATGATCCTTCAGATCAATCCTCATATTATCCTGATTTCTGAAGGATCATGTGACACTGAAGACTGGAGTAATGATGCTGAAAATACAGCTTTGATCACAGGAATAAATTACACTTTACTAGATATTTACAAAGCTTTTTAAAATGATAATATATTTCACAATTTTTACTGTATTTTTGATCAAAGAAATGCAGCCTTGGAGAGCAGAAGAGACTCTTTTAAACAAATCAGTGACTTCTATTCTGTGTTTAGAAATTTGTGGTAAAGTCTGTCAAATAATTCTTTAAATTATTTTAAGTACTTCTATATTTAAAACCCCCTTTGTACACTTTACACCTTCAGAACAAACGTATAATTGTAAAGAGTAACTAAACCGTACACGAAGAGGCGTAACAGTTGAGAAAACGGCAGCTCTGCGAGTGTGAAGTTTCAGATCTGAGCGGTTAAAGTGTGTGTGTGTGTGTGGGGGGGGGGGGGGTGTAAACATGAACTTCTGCTCGTCTCCAGCTTTCTGAATACACACTTACCACAACATCTAAATCTCTCTCTCTCTCTCTCTGTTTTATTTAACAACCCATGCATGCATGTTTAATAGCTTCTCTTAGCTTCACATAAAGCTAATATATTTAAGAGGCTTGATCATAACTGCATGCTTCTGTTCAGGTACTGTAAGGTTTTTGTCTCTGGTTTGTTGGTTTGCTGTAACGTGAGCGTTCTTCTGTTTCAGAGTCAGGATCGTACACAGGAGGTGAGCTCGACTCTGCTGTGCGGAAGAGACCAACACACATCCTTTCTTCCTGTCTTATTCTTCACTTTCACACATTTATTCTGTTTTCACATTAAAACAATGTCCCTTTATAAACTTAAGACCACAATAACAGATCTTCATGTTTCTGACAGGCGTCATAATTTTGATCATAATCCTCATCCTGATTGTTCTTCTGCTTGGCCTTTTGTATTTTCTGCGAAAGAAAGGAAGGGTAAGATTTTCTGTTCTTTGTATTTTGTACATTTTGGATCTGTTACAAACACTAGTGAGCTAACGTCAGTGATGCCGGTAACGCGTTACTCTAATCTGAACACTTTTTTCAGTAACGAGTAATCTAACGCGTTACTATTTCCAAACCAGTAATCAGATTAAAGTTACTTATCCAAGTTACTGTGTGTTACTATTTTTGTCATTTTCTTTAGTAGAAATGATGGCTGATGTGCGATATGAAACTGAAATGTGTGTGAGAAGGCAGAATCACGACACACCCCTTCCAACTCCCAGAGTTAGCTATCCTTCCCGTCCAGATCCAATGCTACCACATCTTTAAATTACTATTCGTATTATTTTAAGTTAACATTATAAAATACGTAGACCTACACCGCAAAACTAGTTGAGGATAAATTCTTTAAAATTGGGCAATTCCAGTGTTATGGACGTGACATCTGAGGTAAAAACTTAAAATGTAAATTCTCAGAAAATGCATTTACTACTAATATGTTGTAGCGTCTGTTTCATACTCCCTTAATAAAGGAGTCCAGACATTATAAAAAATATCAGTCTACACATGCGTTTTATATTTAATATGAGGGAAATACACATCCATAAACGGACCTGACACAAAAAACTTTAACTTTTATTTGGCAAAAGTACAAAAAGTAATACTACCCACCGGATGAAGAATAATTCAAGAAAGACTGTCATTATTTTAATTTTTTATAAAAACATATGTGAAGCCAAGAAAGACTCTATATTTTATTTTTTATAAAAACATGTATTTTTTCAGGAAATAGTTTTTAAGTTCAACTTAAAATGTCAGGAGATACATTGTTGACGTTACTGTTAAAAAGGGATGTTTTCGGCAGCTGCTGAATGTAACTAAAAAAGTAACGTGTAAAGTAACTAAGTTACTTTTAAAACCAAGTAATCTGTAAAGTAACTAAGTTACTTTTTAAATCAAGTAATCTGTAAAGTAACTAAGTTACTTTTTAAATCAAGTAATCTGTAAAGTAACTAAGTTACTTTTTCAAAGTAACTGTGGCAACACTGCGTCTAAGGTAGTTTCCTAAATCTCATAAGAGGTTCAAAATAAACTTTTTGCCATTAATAGGGGAATTCAGTTAATTATTGACATAAAAAAAATATATAGCCTATATAATTATTTGAATCACTTTAAAGAGGGTCACACTGCCATTTCTTGCTGTTTAAAAAAACAACATTTTATTTATTTATTTTGATTGAATCTGTATTGTATTTGTTGATTGTTCATTTTGGATCCTGATCATGAGTGACTGATTCAATTCGTCATCTTTCATGCTACATTTTTAACATAGCGGTCAATGTTTTTAATAATTCAGATGTTTAATGTGTTCAAAAGAAGTCTCTTCTGCTTACCAATTCTGCATTTATTTGATTTAAAAATGCAGTAAAAACAGTGAAATTTTATTAGAATTTAAAATAACTGTTTTCTATGTGAATATATTGTACTTTTATAAAATAATAAAAAATTCAATAAATTAAAATAGAAAATTTAAATACATTTTAAATAAATTATAACATGTAATGAAATACATCAGAAGTTTTTATTTTATTTTTATATAATTTATTCATTTATTGGCAGCTCACTAAGGTTTGGAGCAGAGTCGGTGTACGGCCAACACTGAACCCTGACAGGAATTTTTCATATATTTATACACACACACACACACACACACACACACACACACACACACACACACACACACACACACACACACACACACACACACGCGCACACACACACACACACACACACACACACACACACGCACACACACACACCTGGTCTGAATTGATCCCGTTCTCATTGTAGAGTTACTCATTTGATCTGACCCGTGTCGACGGACCTGCCAATGACTATGACACTCCTCTCAGGAGCGAGCATCAAGGCATAAGCTATGAACAAACCAACAAAGGCAAGTGTGAATTAAAAACTAGTAATAAAACATGGACATTTAGGGGAAATTGTGCTTGATTTAAATGTGTCTGCGATGCATTTGCGTTCTCTCTGGTCAGAAACTGAGAATCGTTCTGTTAATCTCTCCTTGTATGTCTCTGTTCAGATCTGCCTGCGAGTCTGGATTACTTACATGAAGACACGCCTGAGGAAAAGTCCAGCGCGATGGCCAATGGGTGTGCAGGAGAGAAAACTGAACAAACACCTCCCAATGAAAATGGTAACGACTAAGTTAAGTCATGGTCATTGGTATTGTTACCAATGCACTCTCGTGGCATTATTACATTGTTTTAACAGCATTGCATGCACTGTAATACTACAGTAGTAAGTGCCCCTGTTATGGTTTTTCGAATATTACCTTTCAATGTGTAATAAAGCTGTTTGTGAATGTAAAAGGTCTGCAAAGTTTTAAAGATCGAAGTGCACGACAAATGAAGTTATTGATGAAAGAGTACCTAAAATAATTGATTCTGAACTCCTGAAACGAGTCGTAACTACGTAACAATACAATACATTTGCATAATGCCAGTCGATGGTCTTCAATGGCTGCTGGTGAACAGCGTCTGCTTTGACCCTCAAACATTGTGGTCGTATATATATTTGGTTTGTGTTGGTCATGTCGAGAAGACGCTGTTTTCTGTGATGAGAAAGCAAATCCACTTTGATGCACTTCAAATGGATGAGGACTTGCACTGGAATTGGTGCAAAAAAACCGACGCCATCATTACAGTTAGTATCACTATGTATCAAGTGCTGAAATTCTGATATGGTCATGGCTGGTTTGATTCCGACACGTGTTGTAAGCGGTCGACCAATCACAACAGACTGGGCCATCTGACCAATCAGAGCAGAGTAGACCAATGACAACAGACTGAGCCATCTGACCAATCAGAGCAGAGTAGACCAATCACAACAGACTGGGTCATCTGACCAATCAGAGCAGAGTAGACCAATCACAACAGACTGGGCCATCTGACCAATCAGAGCAGAATAGACCAATCACAACAGACTGAGCCATCTGACCAATCAGAGCAGAGTAGACCAATCACAACAGACTGGGTCATCTGACCAATCAGAGCAGAATAGACCAATCACAACAGACTGAGCCATCTGACCAATCAGAGCAGAGTAGACCAATCACAACAGACTGGGCCATCTGACCAATCAGAGCAGAGTAGACCAATCACAACAGACTGAGCCATCTGACCAATCAGAGCAGAGTAGACCAATCACAACAGACTGGGTCATCTGACCAATCAGAGCAGAGTAGACCAATCACAACAGACTGGGCCATCTGACCAATCAGAGCAGAGTAGACCAATCACAACAGACTGGGCCATCTGACCAATCAGAGCAGAGTAGACCAATCACAACAGACTGGGCCATCTGACCAATCAGAGCAGAATAGACCAATCACAACAGACTGAGCCATCTGACCAATCAGAGCAGAGTAGACCAATCATAACAGACTGGGTCATCTGACCAATCAGAGCAGAGTAGACCAATCATAACAGACTGGGCCATCTGACCAATCAGAGCAGAATAGACCAATCATAACAGACTGGGTCATCTGACCAATCAGAGCAGAGTAGACCAATCACAACAGACTGGGCCATCTGACCAATCAGAGCAGAGTAGACCAATCACAACAGACTGGGCCATCTGACCAATCAGAGCAGAATAGACCAATCACAACAGACTGAGTCATCTGACCCATCAGAGCAGAGTAGACCAATCACAACAGACTGAGTCATCTGACCAATCAGAGCAGAGTAGACCAATCACAACAGACTGGGTCATCTGACCAATCAGAGCAGAGTAGACCAATCACAACAGACTGGGTATTCTGACCAATCAGAGCAGAGTAGACCAATCACAACAGACTGGGTCATCTGACCAATCAGAGCAGAGTAGTTTTGTCTTCATTGGGAGGGGAGTTGGTGAGTTGTTTGAGTTGACTTTATTGTAATGATATTCTTCCTGTCTATTATCTTAAAGAAGAGCAGAATTCTCCAGAAGAGAACAGTTTCACTTCGAGCTCGTGCTCGACTCCACCTGTGAAGAAAGTGGAGTTTAACCTGGACCTGGATCTGATTGGAGGAGATTATGATCTGAGTCTGGGCACAGCTGATGACACCGATGCACCGCACAATGAAAACAACAATAATCTCTCCAATGCTGGTCAGTGCAACCAGGGAAAGTCCAGTCTTACATGTACAGTAGAGGCCAAAACTGATGCCTGGCCAAGGAAAATTGACATCATCACCCTTTACTCAAATATTATTTAAAATTTGCTAAAGCATATTGCTTAGTTGTCAATAAAATATTAATAACTGATTATGTTGTAGTCAATGAATGCTTTTTGTTTTTCTATGCATTGTAAAATAATTGCCTTTTTTGCCAAAAAATGTTGTCAGATAAATGCCTTAACCAAGTTTAATTAATTTAAACTATAAAAAGATCAATTAAATATTTTCCGCATATTTGGATGTCATCGAACAAACAACACTTTTGGCCACTACTGTATTATATGAAGTGCTTGCCTCTGATCAACGTGGATTGATTTTGGTCTCTTTTATGTTGAAAAAAAGTGTATGCATGTGTAATATTGTAAGTTTGCAGTATTAATGTTTTATGCACTACAGGGCAAGGAGCAGCAGAAGAGATCTTCACTGAAATCAGTCTAGACGAGCCAAAGCAACGTGCGTAGTGTGTGTCTCCAGCGCGACCGTGAAGATTTGGGGAACTAACCGGATTCAAATTACATCTGCTCAAAATGCCTCGATCCGGACTCGATCCGGACGAGACACGGGCATATGTGTGCAAAGCGTCCTTTTGCAATTCTGACATCAGGTTCTGTTTCATTTGCTGTTAAAGAAGATTGTAAACTGTATATAAAAAGACAATGGAATAATTGGAATCATATGTATGAAAAAAAATGCTGTATAAAATCATTTGTGGCTATAATAAACATTCACTATTAATGTAATGCACTCCTGTGTGTGTGTGTGTGTGTGTGTGTGTGTGTGTGTGTGTGTGTGTGTGTGTGTGTGTGTGTGTGTGTGTGTGTGTGTGTGTGTGTGTGTGTGTGTGTGTGTGTGTGTGTGTGCGTGTGACAGATGCTTGCAGTTTATTGTTTTTTTTTGTGTGTGTTTTTTTACAATCGCTAGGACACATTTCTTCACACAGTTCTCCTGAGCAACTCCTTCCTGTGTCCAATCAAGACATTCTTTCATTACAATAGCAGAGGATTCACTCAACAAACACACTTCGTCACAACCTAAAACACTAACAACAGATAGATAGATAGAGATAGATAGATAGATAGATAGATAGATAGATAGATAGATAGATAGATAGATAGATAGATAGATATAGAGATAGATAGAGACAGAGATAGATAGATAGATAGATAGATAGATAGATAGATAGAGATAGATAGATAGATAGATAGATAGATAGATAGATAGAGATAGATAGATAGAGATAGATAGAGACAGAGATAGATAGAGACAGAAACAGATAGATAGAGACAGAAACAGATAGATAGATATAGATATACAGATAGATAGAAACAGACAGATAGAGACAGAAACAGATAGATAGATAGATAGATAGATAGAGACAGAAACAGATAGATAGATAGATAGATAGATAGATAGATAGAGACAGAAACAGATAGATAGAAACAGACAGATAGAGACAGAAACAGATAGATAGATAGATAGATAGATAGATAGATAGATAGAGACAGAAACAGATAGATAGAGACAGAAACAGATAGATAGATAGATAGAGACAGAAACAGATAGATAGAGACAGAAACAGATAGATAGATAGAGACAGAAACAGATTGATAGATAGATAGATAGATAGATAGATAGATAGATAGATAGATAGAGACAGAAACAGATAGATAGAGACAGAAACAGATAGATAGATATAGATATACAGATAGATAGAAACAGACAGATAGAGACAGAAACAAATAGATAGATAGATAGATAGATAGATAGATAGATAGATAGATAGATAGATAGAAACAGACAGATAGAGAGAGAAACAGATAGATAGATAGATAGATAGATAGATAGATAGATAGATAGATAGATAGATAGATAGAGACAGAAACAGATTGATAGATAGATAGATAGATAGATAGATAGATAGATAGATAGATAGATAGATAGATAGATAGATAGATAGATAGATAGAGACAGAAACAGATAGATAGAGACAGAAACAGATAGATAGATATAGATATACAGATAGATAGAAACAGACAGATAGAGACAGAAACAGATAGATAGATAGATAGATAGAGACAGAAACAAATAGATAGATAGATAGATAGATAGATAGATAGATAGATAGATAGATAGATAGATAGAGACAGAAACAAATAGATAGATAGATAGATAGATATTTAGATAGATAGATAGAGACAGAAACAAATAGATAGATAGATAGATAGATAGATAGATAGATAGATAGATAGATAGATAGATAGATAGATAGATAGATAGATAGATAGATTTTTTTGTAAGTCGCTTTAGATAAAAGCGTGCACTAATGTTAATGATAAAGTTTGTCTCTTATCAACCTTTTTGAAGCACTCTGGAAAAATGGTCAACTACTACCAAATAAACTAAAATAGTGCACTCGATGTGGCTTGTGTTCTTGTGCCCTAGTTTTTGAATCGTTTTTTTTACACTGATCACCACATGTCATTTATTTACGTGCATCATAACTGTGAATGATTGTTCCCTCCTGTGTGGAAATGTCACTCAAATGTGCTGTGGATTCCCTTCAGTGCGCGAGGGAGTGACATTTAAACACACTCCTGAAATGAGTGACAGACAGTACGAGGATATCTAAAGATAGCTGTGGGACTCCCCTGTCTTCCGGGACCTTCCGAACACACGGTTTAGAGACTTCAACACCACATTTTACTCTCAAAACCTACCGAAAATTCATTCTTGAATGTTTCCGAAACAAACAGGAAACTTTTGTGTCTCCAATAACTTCTCAGTGTGGCCAGCATGTGCAAGTGTGAGACAGCGCTCTCTGCTGGAGACAATGAGCTAGACAGATAGATAGATAGATAGATAGATAGATAGATAGATAGATAGATAGATAGATAGATAGATAGATAGATAGATAGATAGATAGACAGACAGACAGACAGATAGATAGATAGATAGATAGATAGATAGATAGATAGATAGATAGATAGATAGATAGATAGATAGATAGATAGATAGATAGATAGATAGATAGATAGATAGATAGACAGATAGATAGACAGATAGATAGATAGATAGATAGATAGATAGATAGATAGATAGATAGATAGATAGATAGATAGATAGATAGATAGAATTGTCATTACTTTAAAGCAAAATAATCATAATTTCAGTAGTGTAATATGAAAAAATAAATACATAAATATATTTAAATTATCATTTAAGTTATATATACAACCTAAAAAAATAGTTACATTTTAATACATTATATAAGCTTCTTTTTCTCAGTACTGTAATATGATATAATAAGCAAACAATACTATTTAAACTAATTTTTTTTATTATTATTCAAGGCGTATATATAAGCTTAAAAATGTACAAATACATTTTACTATAAATATTTTCTTAAAACAAAAACCTGTTATTCTCAGTATTTAAATTATTATTTTGTATTATTTAAATATACACGAATACCTGTAAACTGTACTGTTACATTTTACTATAAATATAATTCTCAATACCTTAAAAAACAAGGTTATTCTCTGTACTGTAAAGTGTTAAATACATATAAAATATTTAATGTATTCAAATTATTAATATATTAAGAATCTAATGAGCATGTAAACATAAATAATTTAGGACCATTTTTGCAATTGAGCCGTGACAAAGTAATTTAAAGTACAAAATATTCCATGCAGTGTCTCCATTTATATGAGCTCATCAAAACTGCATGTATATTATTATATGATATATATAAGCTAGTTCCGATCTGCTGGGATTGATGTATGTATATTTCTACAGCATCAGCAGATCTTACAGGCTCTCAGGAGATCTATTAAAGTAACACTATGTAGTTTTTCAACCTTCATAATATATTTCCAAGACCCTTGTGATGATACATCGTCTTACAATAGGTTGAATGACACGTCTGCCATAGCCTGATGTGGTCTGTATCGCTTTTACTGGCACTATGTAACTTCGGGGTTCGGGTAGGAACCGGAGCACAAAAAGAACTACAACATTCGATTGCTTTACGGCATACGTCACTCCCCCCACCACTTCCTCAAATTCGGACGTGAGAGGCCAACCAGCGTTTGTTTTCCGGCTTTCGTGCTTATGTTTTAGTCATGGCCGAAGCAGTAACAAAAACTAAGAAGAAAAAGGTTTCGTCGGAGGAGACTCTGAAGAGGAAAAGGGTAGGTGATCAAGTAAAAGGCTGGACAAGGATCAATATTGGGTCAGTGTTTGCTCGTTTTAACTTTTTATCCTTGTGTAAACCTATCTTGCTGTTATACCTTTTCAAGTTTACTGTTACACAAAGTAAAAACTATATATAAAAAAGCAAGCAATGTCATTTAGTTTTTCTTCGTTTGTGATGTCTTTCATAAAATCATGCATCCAAAGCCGGTGCGGGTTAAACAGGGAGCGTGCGTGCGACAGTAGATAAACAGCGAGCGCGTGCGTGCGACAGATAAACAGGAGCGCGTGCGTGCGACAGATAAACAGCGAGCGCGTGCGTGCGACAGATAAACAGCGAGCGCGTGCGTGCGACAGTAGATAAACAGCGAGCGCGTGCGTGCGACAGTAGATAAACAGCGAGCGCGTGCGTGCGACAGTAGATAAACAGCAAGTGCGTGCGTGCGTGCGACAGTAGATAAACAGCGAGCGCGTGCGTGCGACAGTAGATAAACAGGAGCGCGTGCGTGCGACAGTAGATAAACAGGAGCGCGTGCGTGCGACAGTAGATAAACAGGAGCGCGTGCGTGCGACAGTAGATAAACAGGAGCGCGTGCGTGCGACAGTAGATAAACAGAAGCGCGTGCGTGCGACAGTAGATAAACAGGAGCGCGTGCGTGCGACAGTAGATAAACAGGAGCGCGTGCGTCGGACAGTAGATAAACAGCGGGCGCGTGCGTGCGACAGTAGATAAACAGGAGCGCGTGCGCGCGACAGTAGATAAACAGCGAGCGCGTGCGTGCGACAGTAGATAAACAGGAGCGAGTGCGTGCGACAGTAGATAAACAGGAGCGCGTGCGTGCGACAGTAGATAAACAGGAGCGCGTGCGTGCGACAGTAGATAAACAGGAGCGCGTGCGTGCGACAGTAGATAAACAGCGAGCGCGTGCGTGCGACAGTAGATAAACAGGAGCGCGTGCGTCGGACAGTAGATAAACAGGAGCGCGTGCGTGCGACAGTAGATAAACAGGAGCGCGTGCGTGCGACAGTAGATAAACAGGAGCGCGTGCGTGCGACAGTAGATAAACAGGAGCGTGTGACAGTAGATAAACAGGAGCGCGTGCGTGCGACAGTAGATAAACAGGAGCGTGTGACAGTAGATAAACAGGAGCGCGTGCGTGCGACAGTAGATAAACAGGAGCGCGTGCGTGCGACAGTAGATAAACAGGAGCGCGTGCGTGCGACAGTAGATAAACAGGAGCGCGTGCGTGCGACAGTAGATAAACAGCGAGCGCGTGCGTGCGACAGTAGATAAACAGGAGCGCGTGCGTGCGACAGTAGATAAACAGGAGCGCGTGCGTGCGACAGTAGATAAACAGGAGCGCGTGCGTGCGACAGTAGATAAACAGGAGCGCGTGCGTGCGACGGTAGATAAACAGCGAGCGTGTGCGTGCGACAGTAGATAAACAGGAGCGCGTGCGTCGGACAGTAGATAAACAGCGGGCGCGTGCGTGCGACAGTAGATAAACAGGAGCGCGTGCGTGCGACAGTAGATAAACAGGAGCGCGTGCGTGCGACAGTAGATAAACAGGAGCGCGTGCGTGCGCCAGTAGATAAACAGGAGCGCGTGCGTGCGACAGTAGATAAACAGGAGCGCGTGCGTGCGACAGTAGATAAACAGGAGCGCGTGCGTGCGACAGTAGATAAACAGGAGCGCGTGCGTGCGACAGTAGATAAACAGCGAGCGCGTGCGTGCGACAGTAGATAAACAGCGAGCGCGTGCGTGCGACAGTAGATAAACAGGAGCGCGTGCGTGCGACAGTAGATAAACAGGAGCGCGTGCGTGCGACAGTAGATAAACAGGAGCGCGTGCGTGTGACAGTAGATAAACAGCGAGCGCGTGCGTGTGACAGTAGATAAACAGGAGCGCGTGCGTGTGACAGTAGATAAACAGGAGCGCGTGCGTGCGACAGTAGATAAACAGGAGCGCGTGCGTGCGACGGTAGATAAACAGCGAGCGCGTGCGTGCGACAGTACATAAACAGGAGCGCGTGCGTCGGACAGTAGATAAACAGCGGGCGCGTGCGTGCGACAGTAGATAAACAGGAGCGCGTGCGCGCGACAGTAGATAAACAGGAGCGCGTGTGTGCGACAGTAGATAAACAGGAGCCTGTGCGTGTGACAGTAGATAAACAGGAGCGCGTGCGCGCGACAGTAGATAAACAGGAGCTCGTGCGTGCGACAGTAGATAAACAGGAGCGTGTGCGTGTGACAGTAGATAAACAGGAGCGCGTGCGTGCGACAGTAGATAAACAGGAGCGCGTGCGTGCGACAGTAGATAAACAGGAGCGCGTGCGTGCGACAGTAGATAAACAGCGAGCGCGTGCGTGCGACAGTACAGTAGATAAACAGGAGCGCGTGCGTGCGACAGTAGATAAACAGGAGCGCGTGCGTGCGACAGTAGATAAACAGGAGCGCGTGCGCGCGACAGTAGATAAACAGGAGCGCGTGCGTGCGACAGTAGATAAACAGGAGCGCGTGCGTGCGACAGTAGATAAACAGGAGCGCGTGCGCGCGACAGTAGATAAACAGGAGCGCGTGCGTGCGACAGTAGATAAACAGGAGCGCGTGCGTGCGACAGTAGATAAACAGGAGCGCGTGCGTGTGACAGTAGATAAACAGCGAGCGCGTGCGTGCGACAGTAGATAAACAGGAGCGCGTGCGTGCGACAGTAGATAAACAGGAGCGCGTGCGTGCGACAGTAGATAAACAGGAGCGCGTGCGTGCGACAGTAGATAAACAGGAGCGCGTGCGTGTGACAGTAGATAAACAGCGAGCGCGTGCGTGCGACTGTAGATAAACTGGAGCGCGTGCGTGCGACAGTTGATAAACAGGAGCGCGTGCGTGCGACAGTAGATAAACAGGAGCGCGTGCGTGCGACAGTAGATAAACAGGAGCGCGTGCGTGCGACAGTAGATAAACAGGAGCGCGTGCGTGCGACAGTAGATAAACAGGAGCGCGTGCGTGCGACAGTAGATAAACAGGAGCGCGTGCGTGCGACAGTAGATAAACAGCGAGCGCGTGCGTGCGACAGTAGATAAACAGGAGCGCGTGCGCGCGACAGTAGATAAACAGGAGCGCGTGCGTGCGACAGTAGATAAACAGGAGCGCGTGCGTGCGACAGTAGATAAACAGGAGCGCGTGCGTGCGACAGTAGATAAACAGCGAGCGCGTGCGTGCGACAGTAGATAAACAGGAGCGCGTGCGTGCGACAGTAGATAAACAGGAGCGCGTGCGCGCGACAGTAGATAAACAGCGAGCGCGTGCGTGCGACAGTAGATAAACAGGAGCGAGTGCGTGCGACAGTAGATAAACAGGAGCGCGTGCGTGCGACAGTAGATAAACAGGAGCGCGTGCGTGCGACAGTAGATAAACAGGAGCGCGTGCGTGCGACATTAGATAAACAGGAGCGCGTGCGTGCGACAGTAGATAAACAGCGTGCGTGCGACAGTAGATAAACAGGAGCGCGTGCGTGCGACAGTAGATAAACAGGAGCGCGTGCGTGCGACAGTAGATAAACAGGAGCGCGTGCGTGCGACAGTAGATAAACAGCGAGCGCGTGCGTGCGACAGTAGATAAACAGCGAGCGCGTGCGTGCGACAGTAGATAAACAGCGCGCGTGCGTGCGACAGTAGATAAACAGGAGCGCGTGCGTGCGACAGTAGATAAACAGCGAGCGCGTGCGTGCGACAGTAGATAAACAGGAGCGCGTGCGTGCGACAGTAGATAAACAGGAGCGCGTGCGTGCGACAGTAGATAAACAGGAGCGCGTGCGTGTGACAGTAGATAAACAGCGAGCGCGTGCGTGTGACAGTAGATAAACAGGAGCGCGTGCGTGTGACAGTAGATAAACAGGAGCGCGTGCGTGTGACAGTAGATAAACAGGAGCGCGTGCGTGTGACAGTAGATAAACAGGAGCGCGTGCGTGCGACAGTAGATAAACAGGAGCGCGTGCGTGCGACAGTAGATAAACAGGAGCGCGTGCGTGTGACAGTAGATAAACAGGAGCGCGTGCGTGCGACAGTAGATAAACAGGAGCGCGTGCGTGTGACAGTAGATAAACAGGAGCGCGTGCGTGCGACAGTAGATAAACAGGAGCGCGTGCGTGTGACAGTAGGCTGGAAGGCTAAATTATTTACGACAGCGGTAATGGACAATTCCGCTTCCAACCTGTAGGGCGACCGCAGAGGAAGAGTTCCTTGGTGTTGCTTTAAAGCAGTCCCATTAGGATACTGTACTCATTAATGTAATGTCTATTGTACCATAATATGGAATTGAAAATCATCCAGTTTTCAAATCTGTATTATTTAAAGATTTTTTTCATTAAATCAGTAGGCTAATATATTCAAAACAGTTCAACAAAGTAACACAGTCGTGGATAAATACTTGACAATCAGTATAATATATATTTTAATACAATTTATAATGTACTCGGTTAGTACATTAACATGTAACAAATTTAAAGTAATCCTGGAAGCTAGAATTTTACTTTGTAACGTGTTAAATTTTTATATTTTTCTTACATAAACACGTGGCTTTGCTTCAGAAGGCCTTTATTAACTCCCCGGAGCCTGTGGAGCACTGAGATGCACTTGTATGATGGATAGATACACTTGTATGATGGATAGATACACTTTTATAATGGATAGATGCACTTTTATGATGGATAGATGCACTTTTATAGACTTCAAAACAGAAACAGCCATTCACTGTCATTATAAAGCTTGGAAGAGCCAGGACATCTTTAATATAACCCCGATTGTATTCGTCTGAAAGAAGATAGTCACATGACTTGAGGGTGAATGAATCATGGGCTAAATTAATTTTTTGGGTGAACTATCCCTTTAATAACAAAAAAAATGTTTTTTATGTTTTCTAACTGTTTTATCTCACTCCCTAAGTGTTGCTTCGCTTCATCACAAAACTGGTATTTCCCGACGCTCCCTGATCGTGTCGCGCATGCGCAGATCACCACTCCGCCACTAGTGGCCACTGTTTATTCTGTTCGCGGACAGTTTTTGTCACAGCAACTGAAGGCCGAAAACATCAGACACCATGCCTCCGTCGCACCGCTTCTGCTCGCGTTTTAACCCAACCAACGCGCCTCTGGTGCATGCAACAGGCTCTAGGGTTTATTAATCCAAATATTCGTTCTTCTAAGTCGAGTGTTTAATACAGTTAACCCATGAGTGTCGGTTATTGCGCCGCGTAAAGAGGGAGATTATGGAGTGAACGCGCGACTCGCGCCCGCTAGACTTATCATAACAACAATAACAATAACACTGCTATGGCACTGTCTGTGATCCAGGCGTGTCGTAGTCTGGCGCTGTCCACCTGGCTCCTGTCCTTCTGCTTCGTGCATCTGCTGTGTTTGGACTTCACGGTGGCCGAGAAGGAGGAATGGTACACGGCGTTCGTCAACATCACATACGTGGATCCGGACACGGCCGAGGTGCGGACTGAGAAGACGGAGTGCGGGCGTTACGGGGAGCACTCGCTCAAACGCGAGGCCAGGGGCGTGTTGGCGATGCCCGCCGCGACGCAGGACAGACACGCGTGCGACCCCAACAGCAGGTTCACCCCGCGCGCGCACGGCGCGTGGATCGCGCTTATCAGCAGGGGAAACTGCACGTTCAAAGATAAAATCAGACACGCCGTGGGACACAACGCGTCAGCTGTGGTCATATTCAACGTGGGATCCTCCAACCCCAATGAGACCATCACCATGCCGCATCAAGGTGAATGCACGTGCGCTTGAGAAATCTCTAGTTAGGATAAATGCGTAATATGTGATTTGATGAATGCATATGCACTTAATTGTGTTACTGAGTGCATATGCATGCGTAATATATCACATATGCATTCACCAGCACACATAATTAGAAATGCAGTTACGCATTTATCATATATGCACATTAGGTTATGCATCATGGTGAATGCATGTCATGCAATTTGTTTGTGTTTTGGTAAATGTGTGATGATGAATGCATGTCTTCCTTAAATGTGATGGCTTACGCATGTGTGATGATAAATGCATATTGCATATCTAGTTATGTGTGTTGCTGCAATGCATATGCGATTTGATGTATGCATATGTAATAATGTCTGATTTTAAATGCATATGTGTTGTTTGGGATAGCAAATGCATGTCTTATGTGTTGTAAATGCATAGTGGTTATGCATCATAGTGAATGCATGTCATGCATATTTTGATGATGAATGCATGACTTCCTAAATGTGATGGTGAATGCATATCTGTTGATAAGTGCATGATAAGACATAAGACACTAAACATGATAAGTGCATATCTAATGTGTGATGAGGTTTATTGTGAGATCCAGCTGTTCACAAATGTCTGATGTAACAAAGACAGCTTCAATTCGGATTATTCACCTGTTGCTTTATTTTAGCTGTGTTTTTGTCTTTTAAAACCCCTCACATCATGTTACTGGACGTCCTGAGCAATATGAAAGTATGGCATTATTAAAATAGTAATTTATTTTCATAACATGGGTTCTGTATTAACATAAAATATGTGTGCTGCTGCTGCTGTGTGTCCAGCTGTGTTTGCATGTTCTCGCACATCTGGAAGTCGTGAGCGATGCTTTAGACATGATGCATTCATCCTCGTCTCTAAGCAAACCTGTAGCGCTGAGAGCGTGTTATCTGCCGCTCTTATCTGTCCCTGTGAAGGCGTGCAGAAATATTGCTTGTTTAGTTCCTCTCTTTGTTCTGTATCTTTCATTCTCGCTTTGAAGTTTGCATTTTCCTCTGGGTTAAGGAGGTTTTCACTGCTTTTAAATCAGGGTCATTATTGGTTACAAAGACTGAAACTATTTAAAACATGTGTTTTTATTATGGAATAAAACTGAAATAAAATGTAAGTATTCCATTAAAAATGTAGAAAATGTAAAAATGGATATGTTGCCTGACATAAGTAGTGAAAAGTGAAAGAACTTGCTGGAAATAAATAAGAACTAAATGCATATCTAGGCCTAGTTATTAGAGTGATAATAAATAATATTTAAAAACAAATGCTTATGTTTGTTGAATGGATGCCTGGTTAATTGTATTCATGTTAGGTTATGAGTGATAGTTTATGCATATCTTTCATATACGTTGTTTTGGTGCATGTGTAAAAAATGCATAATTGTGTGTGCTGGTGGTGAATGCATATATGATTTGATAAATGCATGGATGTAAGTGACGATGAATGCATATGTAGTGTGATTGTGTTTTGTGTGCTGATAAATAATGCATGTTAGGTTATGCATCATGGTGAATACAATTGGATTGTTTTTGACTGATCTGTCATAAATGCATGTCTGGATTATGATGGTCAAAGCACAAGTTTTTGCATAAATGCTTATCTAGTTATGAGAGATATTGAATGCATATAACGTTATGCGTGGTGAATGGATGTTTGGTGATAAAACCTGAAATATAAATAAATTAAACCTAAATATTAATTTTTAAAACAAACAAAAAATAATGAAAGCACATAACAAAATTAAATGACTAAAAATGAAATAAAAAAAAAACCAAATTAAAATACAAGCTAATTAATGATTTTAATATCTAACAGTTTATAAATAATACCAAATTAAAGTGCCTCATCGTGCTATTTTAAAGGTTCCTAATCTGTTTTGGAGTCTAATTCAACAGATTTACATGCATTCAAGGTCAAAAAACACGATTCTTCAAAGATTCTGTCTCTCTGATTGGTCAGAATACCCAGTCTGTTGTGATTGGTCTACTCTGCTCTGATTGGTCAGAATACCCAGTCTGTTGTGATTAGTCTACTCTGCTCTGATTGGTCAGATGACCCAGTCTGTTGTGATTAGTCTACTCTGCTCTGATTGGTCAGATGACCCAGTCTGTTGTGATTAGTCTACTCTGCTCTGATTGGTCAGATGACCCAGTCTGTTGTGATTAGTCTACTCTGCTCTGATTGGTCAGATGACCCAGTCTGTTGTGATTAGTCTACTCTGCTCTGATTGGTCAGATGACCCAGTCTGTTGTGATTAGTCTACTCTGCTCTGATTGGTCAGAATACCCAGTCTGTTGTGATTAGTCTGCTCTGATTGGTCAGATGACCCAGTCAGTTGTGATTGGTCTACTCTGCTCTGATTGGTCAGATGTTCCAGTCTGTTGTGATTAGTCTACTCTGCTCTGATTGGTCAGATGACCCAGTCTGTTGTGATTAGTCTACTCTGCTCTGATTGGTCAGATGACCCAGTCTCTTGTGATTGGTCTACTCTGCTCTGATTGGTCTGATGACCCAGTCTCTTGTGATTGGTCTACTCTGCTCTGATTGGTCAGATGACCCAGTCTGTTGTGATTGGTCTACTCTGCTCTGATTGGTCAGATGTTCCAGTCTGTTGTGATTGGTCTACTCTGCTCTGATTGGTCAGATGACCCAGTCTGTTGTGATTGGTCTACTCTGCTCTGATTGGTCAGATGACCCAGTCTGTTGTGATTGGTCTACTCTGCTCTGATTGGTCAGATGACCCAGTCTGTTGTGATTGGTCTACTCTGCTCTGATTGGTCAGATGTTCCAGTCTGTTGTGATTGGTCTACTCTGCTCTGATTGGTCAGATGGCTCAGTCTGTTGTGATTGGTCTACTCTGCTCTGATTGGTCAGGTGGCTCAGTCTGTTGTGATTGGTCTACTCTGTTCTGATTGGTCAGATGACCCAGTCTGTTGTGATTGGTCTACTCTGCTCTGATTGGTCAGATGACCCAGTCTGTTGTGATTGGTCTACTCTGCTCTGATTGGTCCTATCAAAACTTTTCCAGTCTCAGCTACAACTAGTGTTTGAGTCGTTTGTCGGCAGCCAATGAAGACCATAGACTGGCATTATGGAAAATTGTAACATTGTTATGTTTGTAACAGGAATGGAGACTGGAATTATTGCAACACGTTTCAGCAGTTCAGAATCAGTACTTTCTTTTAGGAGACAACTTCATTTATCTGCACTTTGATTTTTGAAACTTTGCAGACCTTTTACATCCACAAACTGCTTTATTACACACTGCATGAAATATTACAGTGCTTAGCGTAAGTGAACACACCCATGCTAAAGTTGACTAGAAAGAGGAATAAAAAAAATCATCTTTTGGAAATTGATCTTAATGCCTTAATTAAAAAAATGAGGAAAAATCCAACCTTTAAAGGACACTAATTTTCTTTGTGAATGAATAATGTATCGTAAATAAATTAATGTTCTTCCGTTATTAAAATATCCCACAAAATCACACACCCTTCACCATACCTAGAGATCGCATGGTTGTATCTCAGTTAGCCTAATAGCTGGTTTGATTAGCATTGAGAGATGATCTTCTGGAAAGTCCCCCATGCGATCTCTAGGTGTGGTGAAGGGTGTGTGATGATGTGGGATATGTTCATTACAAAGGCCAAGGGAACTGTATCAGGATGCATAGTATCCTGGATCCATGTAATAACTGGCCTTTAAAATGAAAATAACAATCTGCCTCTCTATGGGGATTTAACACAGGGGTGTCCTGACTTACCCTGTACTTTAAGGAAGAACATTCATTTATTTATGATACATTATTCATTCACAAAGAAAATTGGTGTCCTTAAAGGTTGGATTTTCACTAATTTTTTTAAGGCATTAAGATCAATTTCCAAAAGATGATTTTTTTTTATTCCTCTTTTTAGGCACTTTAGCATGGGTGTGTTCACTTCTGCTAAGCACTGTTTATTCCAAGCTTTTTGAAGTCATCCAATATCTTTGTGTGTCAAAAAGACCAGCATTAAATCATTATTCACTGATAAATCTGCCCTCTGCCTTTAAAAAAAAATGTTCTTGAGCCTAAATTTGGGTTTAATTCCTCTCACAAAAACTGGTTTCAGAAGACTTTAAATATATCAGCGACATGTCATATGCACAACTGTTATGATACTTTTGAAATTCTAATGTTACTTTTTGTCATTTTTGGAGCTTGAAAACAAGCTCTGATATTCTGTAACGCTTCCTTTTGTGTTTCATGGAAGAAAGTAAGTCAAATGTGTTTGGAAAGATATTTTTGGGTTAATGTATTAATTAAACTTCCTTGAAGTGTTTCTGAAAAACACTATTATTCAAAAGTGGGGGTTTGTAAGATTTAAAAAAGAAAAAGAAGTCGTCTCTTATACTATAATTATTACTAGTTTACTCTAGTTTAGGGGTTGGTTAACGGTTGGTCTCTCTTTCAGGCACTAGTGATGTGGTGGCCATCATGATTCCCGAGCCGAAGGGTCGTGAGTTGGTTCTCCTGATGGAGAGGAACATCACGGTCCTCATGCACATCACTATAGGAACTCGAAACCTCCAGAAATACGTCAGCCGCACCTCCGTGGTCTTCGTCTCCATCTCCTTCATCATCCTCATGATCATCTCTCTGGCCTGGCTCGTCTTTTACTACATCCAGCGGTTCAGATACGCCAACGCCAGGGACCGCAACCAGGTACAATCCCAATAAACTTGCTTTGCTTAAAGTGCAGCTGAAGTGTCCAAATACTTGTTGCAGTCATCGTATATCTTAGTTAGAGACACATTTTTGCTCAAAATGGTCATGTATGTGAAGAACAAATATGGGAATGGGAACTGAAATGAAATAGGAAGTAAGGGTGATCTAACGGATGTTATCATTGATTTTAGTGGTAGGACACTTAAAACTGCTGAAGAAGTTGCAAGAGGGGGAAACAGTGACGTTAGTTTGCTGTTTTGTTACTAGGGCGCCGCCATCTTGAGCTTCAACGGTCCGAGACGTCACTGGCATGCTAGGCTACCTTGACAGCTCCAGCAAAATGGCATATCAAGAGCATAACAGATCGAGAAAAAAATTGTGATCTGTCCAACAAGCGAGAATAACACCTCCGATGCCATCGAGGACCGAATAACCTGTTTGCAAAATGACTGTGGCGTAAAGGTGACCACGGCGGTCCTTTCAGCCCTTATTTGTTATCGTGATGTTCACCTTCACCGTAGATCACCTTGCTAAATGAATCCGACATCGAGGATGCTATCCGATATAAGCAATGCATACCGCAGCGCGCCTGGCCAGTTTAAACTTGACGAGCGCACACGCCTAAACGCAATCACACCTAATCTCTTTATCGTCTTAAAGTGTCAAAAACGTATAGACCAATTTCGAGCCGACGTCACGGCGCAAGCTGGAGGCGGCAAATACAAACCCCCACAGATTCGGCTACATAATAAGGAGCTTAAATTATTATTATTATTATTATTAAATGTCATCTTTTTGTGTTGTTGAGTGCAAGAATCAATGAAAATGAATATGCTATTTCCCCCCCTTGTAACTTCTTCAGCAGTTTTAAGTGTCCTACCACAAAAAACAATGATAACATCCATTAGATCACCCTTACTTCCTATTCAGTTCCCCTTTAAATTAAACCAAAATTGCAATATGGCTTTGTGCAAATCAAGCGACAGTTCACCCAAACATGAAGATTAGCCCATGATTTACTCACCCTGAAGTCATCCTAGTGTTAATGACATTCTTCTCTCAGACGAACACAATCAGAGTTATAGTAAAAAATGTCCTGACTCTTCCAAGATTTATAATGGGATTTAATGGGTATATATTTTGGGAAGTTTTATCCATCCGTGATTAAAGTGCCATAAATATTAGTTGTGTAATTTTAGTTGTAATGTAAAAAATACAATGAAATGTTACATGTATAATTTTCCCAATTTTTATTTATTTAGTAGTTTTTATATTTGTATGTAGTAATAATAATATAAAATAAAAGTATTATTAAATGTATAAATCTAAATATATAATATAATTACATTTTCTTATACTCTCATTTGTTATTTTACAATGAAATATTACATTAGTAAAATTTCTAATTTAGTTTTTAGTTGTCGTAATTATAATTATTATTTTGTAATTTTACAGTTGTAATGTAAAATAAAAGAATATTTTTATACTCTAATTTATTATACAGTGAAATATGACATTAATATTTCAATTTTTATTTACTATTTTTATTTAGTAGTAGTAATAATTATTATTTCAGTAGTATTATTATTTTATTATTTTAGTAGTTTTGTAATTGTACAGTTGTATTGTAAAACAAAATTATTATTATATTTGTCTTAAATACATTAACCAAAAAAAGTACTTTTTGAGTAATTTTATTTATTTGATTAAGTAGTAGTAGTAGTAGTATATTTTTATTATTATTTTATAGCCGTATTGATTATAGAATCACAAAACGTTGGCCAAATTGTGCAGCCCTACAAACAATTGCAATCACTAAATTCTTCCGAATTTTTTTTTTCCACCCAGTTTGTGCAGCCCTGAGATCAAACCACATTCCTGTGCTCCGTCACTGTTATTGCATAGTTTGCATGTTTGTGTGTGTTTGAGCGAGACCCTAAAACATGATTACAGACCACAGGAAGTGGCTTTCATCACAGGAAAACACACACACCCCTCCATTACAGCATTTATGATAATAATAAAACAACAAAGTATAGAGCATGACAAAAAATAACAGACTGAGGTCAAAGGAGAAGTGCATTCATTAATCATCTTCTGTTCTCTGATTGGTCAGCGGAGGCTGGGCGATGCTGCCAAAAAAGCCATCAGCCAATTACAAGTGCGGACCATCAGGAAAGGCGATCAGGTGACCGGCAGATAAACATCGAGTATATTTCTCTTTAAACCAGTGATTTCTGCTGATACTGAGTTTTTTATGATGTGTGTGTGTGTGTGTTTTTGATTTTCTTTAGGAAACGGAGAGTGATTTTGATAACTGTGCCGTGTGTATCGAAGGTTATAAGCCAAATGATGTAGTGAGAATCTTACCCTGCAGGTAAACACACACACACACACACACACACACACACTACTGCACTGATAGACTACACTACACTACTAGATAGTTACTAACAAGATGTTTTTAGTAGCATTACTATACGCTTAAAAATCAACTATTATATTATAATTTATTATATTATGTTATATTACTAAAACAAAAACAGCCTAAATACAGCAAAAATAAAATGTAACTACATTGAAGCTGTTACGTTATGTCACGGTACGTTATGTCACGGTACGTTATGTCACGGTACGGTACGTTATGTCACGGTACGTTATGTCATGTCACGGTACGTTATGTCACGGTACGTTATGTCACGGTACGTTATGTTATGTTACGGTACGTTATGTTACGGTACGTTATGTCACGGTACGTTATGTCACGGTACGTTACGTTATGTTACGGTACGTTATGTCACGGTACGTTATGTCACGTCACGGTACGTTATGTTACGGTACGTTATGTTACGGTACGTTATGTCACGGTATGTTATGTTACGGTACGTTATGTTACGACGTCACGGTACGTTATGTTACGGTACGTAATGTTACGGTACGTTATGTTACGGTACGTTATGTCTCGTCACGGTACGTTATGTTACGGTACGTTATGTTACGGTACGTTATGTTACGGTACGTTATGTCACGTCACGGTACGTTATGTTACGGTACGTTATGTTACGGTATGATATGTTACGGTACGTTATGTTACGGTACATTATGTAATGTTGTTACTTCATCAAAAAATCCTAAATACACCCAAAAATAAAATTAGTTGACTATATTAAAGCTAATGTTTTTAGTAGCATAGCTATAAGCTTAAAAATGTACATATCATATTATGTTATATTATTACTACAAAAAAATCCTAAATACAGCAAATAAATGTATTAGTTAACTACATTAAGCTGTTGCGTTATGTTATGTTGTTATTACAACAAAAAAATCCTAAATACACCCAAAATGAAATTAGTTAACTACATTGAAGTTGATGTTTTTAGTAGCATAACTATACGCTTAAATTATTGACTATTATATTTTATTACACTTACTGCAATAACAACAAAAAACACAACAAAATTTTAAATTAGTCAAGTACATTACAAGTTATGTATGCTGTAGAGTAACAATATTTCGCAATTACTTGTATATCAAATTATATTACTACTTTAAACAATCATTATTATAACAGTATTTAACAGTGAGTGTCTCAAATAGAGTGATAATGTTATCATAAATAGTTTAAATAAATAAATAAATAAAAGTATTTAACTAAACTACAAGTTACTAATTCCATTTTAGCTGTTTGTTGTTTAAATATATATGCAGGATATATATATATATATATATATATATATAGGTGAAACTCGAAAAATTTTAATATCGTGCAAAAGTTATAATTTTGATGATTATGGCTTACAGCTTATGAAAACCCCAAATTCAAAATCTCAGAAAATTTGAATATTACATGACATCAGAAATGTCAGTCATCTGAAAAGTATAATCATGCATATGTATATAGTTATATACACTAAATATATTAGTTTCACCTTTTAATTTGAATTACTGAAATACACAAACTTTTGCACGATATTCTAATTTTTCGAGTTTCACCTGTATATATATACACAGGTACTTCTCAACAAATTAGCATATTGTGATAAAGTTCATTATTTTCCATAATATAATGATACAAATTAAACTTTCATATGTTTTAGATTCATTGCACACCAACTGAAATATTTGAGGTGTTGTTTTAATACTGATGATTTTGGCATACAGAATGAAAACCCAAAATTCCTGTCTCAAAAAATTAGCATATCATGAAAAGGTTCTCTAAACGAGCTATTAACCTAATCATCTGAATCAACTAATTAACTCTAAACACCTGCAAAAGATTCCTGAGGCTTTTAAAAACTCCCAGCCTGTTTCATAACTCAAAACCGCAATCATGGGTAAGACTGCCGACCTGACTGCTGTCCAGAAGGCCATCATTGACACCCTCAAGCAAGAGGGTAAGACACAGAAAGAAATTTCTGAACAAATAGGCTGTTCCCAGAGTGCTGTATCAAGGCACCTCAGTGGGAAGTCTGTGGGAAGGAAAAAGTGTGGCAAAAAACGCTGCACAGCGAGAAGAGGTGACCGGACCCTGAGGAAGATTGTGGAGAAGGACCGATTCCAGACCTTGGGGGACCTGCGGAAGCAGTGGACTGAGTCTGGAGTAGAAACATCCAGAGCCACCGTGCACAGGCGTGTGCAGGAAATGGGCTACAGGTGCCGCATTCCCCAGGTCAAGACACTTTTGAACCAGAAACAGCGGCAGAAGCGCCTGACCTGGGCTACAGAGAAGCAGTACTGGACTGTTGCTCAGTGGTTGCATGTCATTCGGAAATCAAGGTGCCAGAGTCTGGAGGAAGACTGGGGAGAAGGAAATGCCAAAATGCCTGAAGTCCAGTGTCAAGTACCCACAGTCAGTGATGGTCTGGGGTGCCATGTCAGCTGCTGGTGTTGGTCCACTGTGTTTTATCAAGGGCAGGGTCAATGCAGCGAGCTATCAGGAGATTTTGGAGCACTTCATGCTTCCACCTGCTGAAAAGGTTTATGCTCACAGTGCCAAAACCACTGGTAAATGGTTTACTGACCATGGTATTACTGTGCTCAATTGGCCTGCCAACTCTCCTGACCTGAACCCCATAGAGAATCTGTGGGATATTGTGAAGAGAAAGTTGAGAGACGCAAGACCCAACACTCTGGATGAGCTTAAGGCCGCTCTCGAAGCATCCTGGGCCTCCAGAACACCTCAGCAGTGCCACAGGCTGATTGCCTCCATGCCACGACACATTGAAGCAGTCATTTCTGCAAAAGGATTCCCGACCAAGTATTGAGTGCATAACTGAACATAATTATTTGAAGGTTGACTTTTTTTTTTTGTATTAAAAACACTTCTTTTATTGGTCAGATGAAATATGCTAATTTTTGAGACAGGAATTTTGGGTTTTCATGAGCTGTATGCCAAAATCATCAGTATTAAAACAATAAATCACCTGAAATATTTCAGTTGGTGTGCAATGAATTTAAAATATATGAAAGTTACATTTTTATCATTACATTATGGAAAATAATGAACTTTATCACAATATGCTAATTTTTTGAGAAGGACCTGTATGTATAGGTCCTTCTCAAAAAATTAGCATATTGTGATAAAGTTCATTATTTTCCATAATGTAATGATAAAAATTAAACTTTCATATATATATACATATATAACTATTGTAACTATCTATATAAATTATATTGTGTTATATTATATTACTACTTTAAATATTCATTGTAAAAGCAGCATAATTTACACTGAATACCACCAAAAATCTCCAACAAAATGTATAATTATTCAATTTTACTACAAAAAGAGGATGTAAAATTGTGCACTAGAGCATTTAGATGACTCAAAAGAATCTGTGAATGTTTTGCAAATAGTTGATATCAAACTGTTTGATTGAAAGAAAGCGAGATCATCGTGTTCTCACGGATAATCTCCTGTTTCTCTGCGTCTGTCAGGCATCTGTTTCACAAAGGCTGTGTGGACCCCTGGCTAGTGGACCACCGCACGTGTCCCATGTGTAAAATGAACATCCTCAAAGCTCTCGGCCTCACGGTTAGTGCTCTTCTCTCCTGAGGGCTAGCGTGTCATGTGCTGTTTTGAACATTGTTTGTGTCCTCCTTGAGCAACAGAAATGAGCTGAAAGAGATACAGGTGAAACTCGAAAAATTAGAATATCGTGCAGAAGTTATAATTTTGATGATTATGAAAACCCCAAATTCAAAATCTCAGAAAATTAGAATATTACATGAAATCAATAAAAAAAAGGATTTTAAATACAGAAATGATGGCCCTCTGAAAAGTATAATCATGCATATGTATATAGTTATATACACTAAATATATTAGTTTCACCGTTTAATTTGAATTACTGAAATACATGAACTTTTGCACGATATTCTAATTTTTCGAGTTTCACCTGTAGATCACCCAAAAATGAAAATTCAGTCATTAATTAGACATGTGTTCCCTAACCCGTAAGACAGTCTCTGTCCCTCCATTGACAGCTACGCAACTACCACTTTGACGCTTCAAAAAGTTCATAGAGATCATAAAACTAATTCGAATGAATTGAGAGCGGTTTAGTCCAAATTTTCTGAAGTGACTTGTAACAAATCAGCTCTATGAAATATTAATAATCAATAATAACATGTTATGATTAATTATGAATATTTGGATCAGTTAATTGGATTAACTTGATGTGGCTAAATTAATATTACAATCAATTAATCAGTTCGTCCAACGAGCACTTTTGATTATTCATTTATTCTAAGAAAAGGGTAAAAATAATTATTTCTTAGCATGTACAGCGCTTAGAGCATGTAACAAGATCAAGATCGTAAAAGAGACTTTGTTTGCCAGCAGTGAATCAGAACCAAATACATATTGTGCAGAAGTTTTATTAACTAAATCACAAACATAACTAAACTAAACAAACATATGTACATAAATACATATATAGGTGACAGGGTGAGTGATAGTGAAACCGGAAATGGAACAATGGAGAAGAGAATATGGATTTCATTTAAATTGATACCTTGCATTTTTGTAGTGGGAACAATTCTTGAAGTTGTTTAAAATTGAAATCGTTGATGGTTCCGTGAGTGTCAAATGTTAGGCTGGGAAAACCCAGACAACTTCCGGCAAATTTAGATTTGCTCTGCAAGTAAGTCTGGCAATCGAGGCACCAATCAGAAGCGTTGGGGCGGGCTTTACACGATGACGACAGCGCTGCGACGGCAGAGACTATTTATATAGAGACATGCCACTTACTCAATCCTCAATACAACTATTTAGGGAAAACCCGTACCGCCAAAGATGGCGGTTGTATGCACATGCCCCGCCCCTCCCACTGGAAAGCCAATCATCTGCTTTTAACAGTCAAGCCGGGAAACATTTAAGCCTATCGTCTGGTTCCACTGACGCATGCGCACAGTTGAGGTTTGCGACAGTGGAAAATACGTTACTGTTTGAAAAGGTGGCAGATTTGATATGCAGTGTATGTGTGCGTTGTGTAAATATCAGACATCCCAAGTGTCTACCGCATATTGATAGCGGCTCCCTGATGCCCGCAAATTAGTTAAAATCTCCCAGAATCTAGAGCGAGCGAGAGCTCACACATGCTGTGTTTCAAACCGTGCCGCGCGTGCACGTCAGAGAGGGAGAGAACTCTTGCGCATGCGTAGTGAAGTATAACCTGTGGGGAAAAAGGCGTTTTAAACCTTATTTTGGGGCAAAGTCATCAAACTTTTTCAGCGATTTTTATCATATTTTACTGCTGTTTCTATACATGCAGTTTTTATGTCCCGGTGACCAGTGAAAGTGCAGTTCTGACTCTCTGCCCATTCACTTAGATAGGAACCTGGTCTTGTTAGTCCGAAATAGCTGCCCGGAGGCGTTGCCAAGATGGCGGTGAGTGGCATGACTTGCCTAAAAGGACTTTGGCGACGGGGAAGCAGATTATTTTGTAGTCTACATTACAAATAAGGATGTTGCCGTCGAACATGACTCTTTCGAATCAGCTATCGCGTCTGTTTTAAGCGTTTTGAACGTTTCCTTTTTTGTTAAAACCCGAGCAAAGAACAACACTCGGAGATGTTTCTCCGCCGCTCTGCATACGTCATCTCCTTCAGCGCTCTGATTGGTTTTAGGTCTATCCAATTGCGCCCAGAGGCATTTGAGTAGGGTTGCCAACTTCCGAAAAGAAAAATGCGGGACAATCGTGGTGCTTTACAGGAAAATAAGGCACACTCAAAATATTTGTAGCCTATTGTATCACACAGGATATGACATTTCAGTTTCGTATGTGTTTAAAAGCTTCTCAGACATAAAGATATTTGTTTTGCTTAACCTATTTATGTAGCCTACAATTTAATTCTAAAACGAATTTTAAGGTCACACAAAAAAGTCACATTAATTACACAAAATATAGTTCAAAATAATAGCATTTATCTGAAATAGAAAGCTTGTGTAACATTATACACTACATTTTAAAGAAATTAAAGAAAGTAATAGCATACTTTTATTCAGAAAGGACGCATTAAATGAATCAAAAGTGACAATGTTACAAAAGCTTTTTTATTTCAGATAAATCTCCTTTGACCTTCAATTCATCAAATAATCCTGACTTCTTTTTTTAAATAACATTAAAATCAGACAAAATCATTAAAATCATTTCTTGGTCAGCAAATCACATCGGCATATTATTCCCTTTGGTAGATTGCATGTTTTCTTGCGTGGCTGGATGTTGGACTCATGAACAATAATCACATTGTTTTTAAAATTCACCAAAACTGATTTGCCGAAATCAAAACCCGGCCGGACAGTGACAGGGATTAGCCGTTAGCGCGAGACCAGATCGAACCGGGAGCGACCAGACAGCAGAGGATCCTGTTCGCAAATCAAATTATTTGTCCAAAAAGAATAATTAATTCTCAATTTTTAGTTTATTGATAAGGTCTGATGCGCGTGAGTGGATGACATTGGGTCATTCTCAAGTGTCGTGTTGCTGTTGTATCAGTCAGATCAGCGTAGCACTCAATAAACAGGAAAAGAGAGGTCCCGTACGGGACAAATAAATTAGGCCCAATAATCGGGACGTACCGGCTAATCCGGGACAGTTGGCATCCCTACATTTGAGCGACGTGCGTTGGTGACGCCCCTTTGGAAATGATTTGTCTATGAAGCTTTGCCAGACCATAACTCAGTTACTACTGAGAATGGTCTGGTTTTAACCAGGCTAGTCAAATGTGGAAGTTGGTTGAAAGTTCTCTCTCTCCATGAGCGCATGGCTGGTTGTGAGCCGAGGCCTTTCCGGGCCTGGGTCGGAGAGGCAGCGCAGAGCACCCAGGGGAAGGAGGAAGAGTTGATGGTTGGAGTCGTTGTGTCAAACTCCTGAGGTTGTCCTTGGTTCTGTTGTGGTTGGGAGAGTCTTCTCTCTCCTGAATGAGCACATGACTGGTTGTGAGTCAAGGCCTGCAGGACAGCACAGCACCCGGAACAAACTGAGGAGGCCAAAGAGAGTTGCGATGGACTTCTTCTGCGTTGAATGAAGAAATTGTGGGCCGTTTGGGGAAGGGGGTCCCACAGACACCCACAGACACCCACCCGAAGCAAGCCGCCGTGAGGTCCAGCAGAAACGAGAGAGAAGGGCTTGTGTAGATGCAATTTAAAGCCTGAGAAAGGTCCCACCTCTCAGGGTTGGCTTGACCAATGAGAAAGTTGGCATTTCTAAGCGGGAGAATTTGATTTATGGATCTTTGTTTCAAGCGTGCTCATTTGCATGTGCAGTTGGATTGGTTGCTGATGAAGAAACTATGAAAGATCCTTGTAATACTAATATGTTGCGCAGCTATCAACGTATCATATACACTATAATTTAAATCTTCAAAGTACCAGTTTATAAAGACCAAACGTGGTATAAGTGAGGTTACATTGACCGCTGGTTCTATAATAAAATACATAGTATCGAAGGGATAATAGTATCAACAGATATAGTATTAAAGGGCACAACATAAGACATTAAATCATTCACAAAATGTTCTGGAATGCATGTTAATCATATCATCGATAAATGAATGCAGGAAAGTCTGTTTTAAATTCTTCTCTGTCTTGACCAAAATTTTGACAGCAATAAAACCAACTTATCTGATCGTAGTCATGGTAACACAAAAACCCTTGCACTGTTGGGGGGTGGGGCCACAGGTCCCAGAGTGAGCTTTAAAGATACCAGAACAAATAATTGTCTGATTGGTCTCAGTCGTTACAGACTCGAGCGTTTTATATGATGAACAGATTGAATTGAGGCTGTTATTGACATATAAACATTGGTCAGTGAACATAAACAGAAGCTCAACCGAACCTGCTTGACGTCCGAGGACAAACCTCTCACTGGTTCTTCTGTTTACCACAAATGATGAGGTGATGAATGTTTATGTTTATATTAATAACAGAGTTTTCATTTTTGGGTGAACTATCTATTTAATACGAAGTTCAGACAGAAGCAGACAGTGGAATTACAGTCTGAATAAATGCACTTTATCATTATTTTATTTATTATCATTCAATTATTAATTAATAATCATTATTATTTATAGTAATAATAAGTTCAGTTATTAATTAATAAATTCAATTATTTTGAGATTTTTTATTTTATTTTATCATGAAACATTGTTTTTTCACTAACAACATCAGCTTGTGCCTGACCAAGCACACTGATGCTATTATAGTTGTATGATATTTTTAATTAGTTTTATTGTTTTTGCTATTTTAGTAAATCAAGTAAGTTTAATTTTAAGTTTTTTATGGTTTTAGTTAACTATAATAACCCTGGAAAAGTCTCTGAATTTCTTTAGTGTGTATGTTAGGTAATTCTGTGGCATTTAACTCTATTTTATGAATGTATTGAAATTGAGTTAGAATATTGGTGTGCATTCGAGTTTCTGAATATTTTCGTAAATCGATTTAAGAAATTTTATTTCAGTTGAAGTTAATTTTAGTTTCAAGTCACGAAAGTTTATTTTATGGTTTTAGTTAATTATAATAACCCTGGTTTAACTCTATTTTACGGATGTAGTGAAATTGAGTTATATTGGTGTGCAGTCGAGTGTCTTAAATATTTAGGTAAATCAATTTAAGAAATTTTATTTCAGTTGAAGTTAATTTTAGTTTTAAGTCACGAAAGTTTATTTTATGGTTTTAGTTTTAGTTAATTATAATAACCCTGGTAAAGTCTCTGAGTTGCTTTAATTCTGTGGTATTTAACTCAATTTTATGGATGTCGTGTAATTGAGTTATGTTGATGTGCAGTCGAGTGCCGAGTGTCTGAACGAACTTCCCCTGGACTACGAGCTCGCCGTGGGGGGCGTGGCTCTCAACGCCATGGTGATGAGTGATGATGTCATGGGCGGGGATGTCGCGGGGGGGCGTGACCCTGGCGTGAGGATGGTGGGTCTCCCTCAGGTCCTCCTGGACTCTGAGCCCCTGTCCCAGGACACCTTGCTAACCGAACAAAGTAAGTGCAATGCATTGTGGGTAATACTACTACAAAAAGCATGCGCAGTTGCATATTTAAAGTCCCACTGTAGTCAATAATTGTATCCATTAAAACACATCTTTGATCACCAAAATGACATGAAAAAAAAAATGTCTTCATGCCTTAAAATATCTTGAATGTAACTCGACACCCTTGCCTTGTTTAGTATATGCGGTTCTATGAATATGCAAATGAGCCCCGCCTCCACTCACTCACTCAGAGATCCACACGTTGACGATCACACGATGATCTGATTGGTTAGTTTGTGATGTTAGAAACACCAGCGATTTCAAACCGTGTTTTTGAGACTGTCTTTGGTTCACTGCAGTTTTAAGCAGAAAATACTCAGCAATGCTGTCGACTTATGAATTTACACATGCTGTGTCTTAAAGCATATTAAAAACACCACATAGACACATAAACAACATTAAAAACTTGATTTTCACCGCAGGGCTGCTTTTAAAAAAAAAAAAAAACATGGAAATAGCAAAGCATCAGCCTTGAGTATTTATTCTGAAAATAATACACTTATAAGAATATACTTCAGTGTAAACTCAATTTGAGACAATTTGTCAAACTCCAAAACTCACTATAAAAGTAGTTGAGACGATGTGCACACTATATTCAGACATGAGGGTGAATAGAGGATCGTTTTCCATAACTCGTTCTTCCTCGTTCGGTTTAACTGTATAGCGTAAATAAGAGGATAATTTTGTCCATATGAGAGCTGTTTGTTTTCTCCTCAAAAGTTTTCCCATCATGCACTTTATGTATTTAGAGGTTGGAGTTCATTTTGAATTAAGCGCATCTCTCTTTCACAAGGGCACACTATTTACAGTGTATTACGGCAATTTTGATCTTGCAAGCTGATTAATGAGGATAGCATTAAAATACAGGTGAAACTCGAAAAATTAGAATATCGTACAAAAGTTCATGTATTTCAGTAATTCAAATTAAAAGGTGAAACTAATATATTTAGTATATATAACTATATACATATGCATGATTATACTTTTCAGAGGGCTGACATTTCTGTATTTAAAATCATTTTATTTATTGATTTCATGTAATATTCTAATTTTCTGAGATTTTTGGGTTTTCATAAGCTGTAAGCCATAATCATTAAAATTATAACTTTTGCACGATATTCTAATTTTTCGAGTTTCACCTGCATGGACTCAAGTCAATATGAAGTTGTTTTCCTCCACAGGTGAGTTACAGCCGATGGCCAGTGGGGGTTCAGAGGGCTCTCTCGCTCTGGGGGCGGGGCACCTGGACATTGACACGCCCTCTGACGACCAGAAGTGTTGATTTAGCCACGCCCACCAGACCGGGTTGAGTGGGCTTTAATCTCAGAGGAACTTGCCGTTAAACACACTGCCTGCCGAGTGCATACTCTGATGTTACGTTCATCTTCTTTCCCGTCTCCTCTGAAAAGCAGGGTTCTTCTCCCCTTAGTGCACACTACAGTATGTACTTGAGCTGAAGCACTTGGCAGACGATCGGTTCTGCTCCGCTCGACAATCAGATATTCCCTCTGTTTATTCTGTCGTTCGCTGCCTGTTCTACCGTTGTCTGTGATTCCAGCGCAGTTGAAAGAACTATTTTGAAATCCGATAAGAAGTGGTTTATTTTTCTATAGAGGAGCATTTGATGTGCTCGAGTTCGGCAGTATTAAAGAAAAAAGGAGTATCTCAGTATTTTTTTTTTTTTTTTTTTTTGGGGGGGGGGAATTTGGCACAGGATAAAGACCTGGATGGATATTGTGCGGGGGACACTGTGGGACTTTCTAGGACATGTGATGTTTGCTGTGCATGCAACATGCCCTGTCCACTTTATATGATTTTAGTGGATTTCGTTTAAAGGGACGGTTCACCCAAAAAACCCTTCTTGCATTGTTTACTCACCCTTATGTCCTTCCAGATATCTTTATTTTCCACTTTTCTTTGCTGTCAAGCTCCAAAACTCACTATAAAAGTAGTTGAGACGATGTGCACACTATATTCAGACATGAGGGTGAATAGAGGATCGTTTTCCATAACTCGTTCTTCCTCGTTCGGTTTGACTGTATATTGTAAATAAGAGGATAATTTTGTCCATATGAGAGCTGTTTGTTTTCTCCTCAATTGCCAAGTTTTTCCATCATGCACTTTATGTATTTAGAGGTTGGAGTTCATTTTGAAATTGGGATTTCAGTCACAAGTTTGTATCACTCTCTGTATTACACACACACACACACACACACACATTCAGTAGAGTTTGTTCCCAGTATTTTGCACGTGTTTCAGTCAGACTGTGCTTTGAATATTAATAAATTTGAATGTCAGTTTTTTGGGCTAAACCCTGTCCTTCGCATTTACACTGTGTTTTTACATCTGTTGCCTTTGATGATGTCACATGATTCCGCCACATTTAAATGTTACAATGTTTCTTGTCAGTCAAAACTGGAAATTCCAAAACGACTAATGAACATTCTAAGCTTTATTCTAAACTCTGGAGAGTGACGGTTGAAACTTAATGCTTGGGTTATTGCGAAAGCGTGATGCTTTTGATGTTTTTTTCAGGCACTTTTCTCAGTGTCTTCTGCTTCATCGGAGGGACAAACACAGCAAACGCATGTATGAATGCAGAGAAATCTTACACAACAAACAAGCCACAGGAACAAATCATTTACAGACAAGAAAAACAGAGTAATAATGTCCCTCACCCTCGACTCGCCACATGAACGCCTACGAGGAACTGAGAGAGAGAACCACATTCACATTTTTACTCTTTTAAATGTTATTTTATTCCAAATATGTATATTTTTCTTTTTGTTTATGCGTGTCTCTCTCTGTCTCTCTCTCTCTCTCTCTCTCTCTCTCTCTCTCTCTCTCTCTCTCTCTCATATATATATATATATATATTATTGGCTATTAACTCAACTTTTAGTTTCACTGTGAGCTTCAGCAAAAAGGCACCAAATCAAATGACATAAAAACAGAATTGAACAAGAATAACAAAATCATCAGTGCATACCGGTAATTATAATTTATACAGAAGAATACTTGGATTGCAAGGCAAAGCTTTATAATTAGTGCAGTCATTTATTTGATTAAAAATACAGTAAAAATGAAATATTATTAGAATGTAAAATAACTGTTTATTTAAATGAATATATTTTAAAATGTAATTTATTCCTGTGATCAAAGCTGTATTTTCAGCATCATTACTCCAGTCTTCAGTGTCACATGATCCTTCAGAAATCACTCTAATATGATGATTTGCTGCTCAAGAAACATTTATGATTATTATCAATGTTGAAAACAGTTCTGCCGCTTAATATGTTTGTAAAAACATTTGGGTTTTTTAGGATTCCATGATTATTAGACAGTTCAGGAGATCAGCATTTATTTGAAACAAATCATTTGTAGCATTATAACAGACTCTACTGTCACTTTTAATCAATTTTATGCATGACATCATTCATTTTTTAAGGAAAACTGAATTGCTTTTGAAAACTTTTGAATAGAATCGTGTGTATGAATGGACTTATGATGCGGATGTCCTCATGGGGGCAGCACCTGCATCATGACTGCCTGCAGAAGCATTAGAAATAGAGGATAGAATAGCAGACGTCTCTCTGAATTCTGAGTATCATACTTCTGTTTCTGATGATAAACATGGTTCTGTTGCCATAACTTGCATGTAAATCATGCTGGTCAGGTCGACCACAGTCGTTTGGGATTAATGGATGCGGCATTTTTAAAATGATTTAAATAGATTGCTGGGGCAGATTTCAATATTTCTGTCCTATTTAAATGAGTTTTAAATGATTGGATGATGGGTCTCGGTTATTGATCAGCAACAGACTCGATGCCTGAACCCTTCACATCAAATCTGACACAACTGAGCATTTTAACTTATACATGAACGGAAATGATCCTCTCCAGCAACTCTGATCCGCATCATTTGGTTTTGACAACATTTTTTAATATTTTAGAAAGAGGATAACTCTTATGCTATTATGTCTATTTCATGTGTTTCAGACGAAGGATTTGATTGGCCGTGCTAATTCAGACGAGTGATTTGATTGGCAGTGCTAATTAAGACGAGTGATTTGGTTGGCCGTGCTCGTTCAGACGAGTGATTTGATTGGCCGTGCTCGTTCAGACGAGTGATTTGATTGGCCGTGCTCGGTCAGACGAGTGATTTGATTGGCCGTGCTCGGTCAGACGAGTGATTTGATTGGCCGTGCTAATTCAGACGAGTGATTTGATTGGCCGTGCTTGTTCCGACGAGTGATTTGATTGGCCGTGCTCGTTCAGACGAGTGATTTGATTGGCCGTGCTCGTTCAGACGAGTGATTTGATTGGCCGTGCTAGTTCAGACGAGTGATGTGATTGGCCGTGCTAATTCAGACGAGTGATTTGATTGGCAGTGCTCGTTCAGACGAGTGATTTGATTGGCCGTGCTCGTTCAGACGAGTGATTTGATTGGCCGTGCTCGTTCAGACGAGTGATTTGATTGGCCGTGCTCGTTCAGACGAGTGATTTGATTGGCCGTGCTCGTTCAGACGAGTGATTTGATTGGCCGTGCTCGTTCAGACTAGTGATTTGATTGGCCGTGCTCGTTCAGACGAGTGATTTGATTGGCCGTGCTCGTTCAGACGAGTGATTTGATTGGCCGTGCTTGTTCCGACGAGTGATTTGATTGGCCGTACTAATTCAGACGAGTGATTTGATTGGCCGTGCTCGTTCAGACGAGTGATTTGATTGGCCGTGCTCGTTCAGACGAGTGATTTGATTGGCCGTGCTTGTTCCGACGAGTGATTTGATTGGCCGTACTAATTCAGACGAGTGATTTGATTGGCCGTGCTCGTTCAGACGAGTGATTTGATTGGCCGTGCTCGTTCAGACGAGTGATTTGATTGGCCGTGCTCGTTCAGATGAATGATTTGATTGGCCGTACTAGTTCAGACGAGTGATTTGATTGGCCGTGCTCGTTCAGACTAGTGATTTGATTGGCCGTGCTCGTTCAGACGAGTGATTTGATTGGCCGTGCTTGTTCCGACGAGTGATTTGATTGGCCGTACTAATTCAGACGAGTGATTTGATTGGCCGTGCTCGTTCAGACGAGTGATTTGATTGGCCGTGCTCGTTCAGACGAGTGATTTGATTGGCCGTGCTTGTTCCGACGAGTGATTTGATTGGCCGTACTAATTCAGACGAGTGATTTGATTGGCCGTGCTCGTTCAGACGAGTGATTTGATTGGCCGTGCTCGTTCAGACGAGTGATTTGATTGGCCGTGCTCATTCAGATGAATGATTTGATTGGCCGTACTAGTTCAGACGAGTGATTTGATTGGCCGTGCTCGTTCAGACGAGTGATTTGATTGGCCGTGCTTGTTCCGACGAGTGATTTGATTGGCCGTACTAATTCAGACGAGTGATTTGATTGGCCGTGCTCGTTCAGACGAGTGATTTGATTGGCCGTGCTCGTTCAGACGAGTGATTTGATTGGCCGTGCTCGTTCAGATGAATGATTTGATTGGCCGTACTAGTTCAGACGAGTGATTTGATTGGCCGTGCTCGTTCAGACGAGTGATTTGATTGGCCGTGCTTGTTCCGACGAGTGATTTGATTGGCCGTACTAATTCAGACGAGTGATTTGATTGGCCGTGCTCGTTCAGACGAGTGATTTGATTGGCCGTGCTCGTTCAGACGAGTGATTTGATTGGCCGTGCTCGTTCAGACGAGTGATTTGATTGGCCGTACTAGTTCAGACGAGTGATTTGATTGGCTGTGCTCGTTCAGACGAGTGATTTGATTGGCCGTGCTCGTTCAGACGAGTGATTTGATTGGCTGTGCTCATTCAGACGAGTGATTTTTATTGGCTGTGCTCGTTCAGACAAGTGATTTTTGGGACGTTGCAGGACAGGAAGTGTTCGATATCCCTCAAAACCCGTCCCAGTATTTCTCGGCTTTAGACAGATCAATCTTCCAGCTGCACACACTGCAAGTCTGAAACACACACACTCAGATGCACATAGATTACGCTCAGTTGTTTATCGTGGGTTGTTTGTTCATTTGCACATGATGGGTCAAAGGTTAAATATGGGTGCATTTGACCAATAGCTGTATTTTAGACTTTATGGAGCACATCTGTATGAAAGCCCATTTTCTCCACGTAAGGGGAAAAAATGCATCCTTTGGTAAATAAATATGACATAAAATGGAAAATTTTGACATATTATTTTGTCATAATCATGACCGTTTATCTCATGACTTAAATTTTTAAGTCCTTGAAATAAAAAGTTGAATTGACAATTCAATTATGAGATAAAGTCATAATTACAAAGTTTTTGTCTTAATTTAGTCTATTTTGTCTTAAAATGATGAGATACTTTGCCATAATTATTAGATAAAAAGTTATGAGAAAATGTTTACATTTTGACTAGTTATAATTATGTAGTCTGTCATGACTTAAAAATAGAAAATGATGACATACTAAGTCATAATTATGAGATAAAAAAAGTAATTTTGAGAAAGTTATGATAATTTCGACCAAGTTATTTAAATTTGAAAAACTCATGAGATTAAAAATTGGAATTATGACATACTAAGTTATAATGATTAGATAAAACATAAATTATGAAATAAAACATTGAAATTGTGACATGAAGTCGAAATTAGATGATAAAAAGTCAAAATTACGAAATAAAAAGAGAAATCATGACAAAAAAGTTATAATTTTGAAAAGTTTAAATATATACTTGTGTGTCGAATAGGCTTCCATATATCGGCATTAATTTGCATAGTGCAATAATTTGTGATGGTATATTTATAAGGGAACTAAATTGTGTGTATACAGGTGGCATGGTATAGTAATGCTATGTTAATTTGATTACCATATTCATATACCATGCTACTTCAATGAATACCACATAAATACCAGGGTACATATCCAAACTGATGAAAGCTCTCGGCTTTATCTGTGACATAGTTAAAGTCGTGAAACTCCTCGTGACCCTTGACCACACTCTCACAGTCACACCTGACACACACACTCACACACACTCACACGCACACACCACACACACACACACACACACTGTTTATGACCGTCTCACTTTGACACTCAGACTCCAGGTTTCTGATCTGTCCGCTTTTTACACTGCAAAAACAAATCAATAGATCTCAAAGAATCCTGAAATACAATGTATCACATTATATATATATATATATATATATATATATATATATATATATATATATATATATATATATATATATATACACACACACACAAAAACAGTATGTAGGCCTATATACTGTGTGTGTGTATATATATATATGATTTTTACCTTTTATTTTCTTTCATGTAATTTTATTCATTTGTATATTATTTGTCTATTGATTTATTATTCATTATTTATTATTATTTTGCAGTAGTCAAGTCACCTTTATTTATATATTGCTTTTCAGTGTGTTTCAAAGCAGCTTTACAGAGATAGCAGGAAAATAATGCAGCAAAGTTTGTTTCTAGAAGAAAAAAGCGTCACAGTCCAGCTTAAGTGAGTTCAGTGATGGGTCATTTTTGCTGTAAAAAAGTAATTTATTTAGTTAATTTATATAGGCTATATATGATAGAAAACCCGTGATGTCATCGTCCAGCTCAGTTCTCATTATAATGGTGTCAATGCAGGAGATCAATAATATTGTTGAATATTAAATTAAATGTTAAATTTAATGTCCCCAACTAAGCAAGCCAAAAGCCACTGGCAACAAATGTTGAAAAGCGACAGCGACAGTTTTAAATTCAGAAATATCAGCCCTCTGTATAATCATGCATTTGTAGTTTGTTTGATAATTAGTAGGTATATTATATTTAGCTTTTTGCACTATAAAGTCATAATTTGCCTAGGCCTATTTGTGGGAAATTTACGATTTTCTTTTGGACAGATATTATATTTTAAGTTATTTTCTATTATTAAAAAAATTGTGCCAGAAACAAATTATTCAGCGCAAATTGTAGGCTAATTGTTAATTTAGGTGATTTATAAAAGGAGACAGATTTTTTTTTTTTTTACGTTTCTTTATCACATTACAGCATATTGAAATAATGGAATAATATTAAATTGTAAAAGCGTATAAGCGCTGCATAAAACGCAGGTGCATGTTTACATAATCAAGAATTTATTTCTTTCTGGCGAAAAAGCCTGGCGATCTGACACTCACAACTGTAAAATGGCTGTTGATGTTTTGGAAAAATGAGACGCACATCATCAAACTAAATCAATATGTGCGCGTGCTGTATTCCGCGCGTAACCCCTGCTTCTCTCGCAGCTCGAGTGCGCGCATCGGGTGCGTATCGTCATTTATTCAAGCATGAGAGGGAAAAACACTCCACAGTTTCAGCATCAACCTTCAGAGGAGCACACACACACACACACACCATGATGGACATCGTCTGGATCGATTTGGGAGGCATTAAATAGTGAGTATTATTGTGCGTGTAATATTTATTCAAGAGGACGTGTTTGTGGTCCATTTGTGTACTTTATTAATGACATAAAGCCATAGTGTTTTTCTTGTGTCTAATGGGCGTCGATAATCTCTGTACATTTATTACCCATCATTTACTGATCCTTAAATATTAAACACTCACTCACCACATTATCTCTGTCCCTTCTTTGGAGAAAAGACGAGGGGAAATCACTAAGTTGTAAAGAACACATTAGAATCGAAGTGTCCTATTATTTTAATGTAGACGATTAATTAAATATGAAATCAAATCTAATAGGAGAATAAGGGAGTTTTGGACACTTTCTTGTTTTTGTTTTTTAATGTGTTTTTTTTCAGCAGGCAAATTTGAGTTTATTTTATTTAATTTTTTAATTGCTTTGGTTCTATTTTCACAAGTGGCTCTGATTGCATTTGTAAAACAGCCAGCATTCAAAACCTGCTTTCATGAGTTTTGTTTTGTTTCCTTTTTATAAAAACATTGTTTCAAATCAATGCATATGATTATTCTAACATACAGTAATAACATTTGGTTTAACCTATAAAATGCAATTGGAATATATTTTCAGTGTAGTAATTTTAACAAATTAATTTAATAACAAGCAATGAAAGATAAATTGCAAATGTAGAGGGCCTTATATACCTACATATACCTAACAGAATTGACATAAAATCAATAAATCCTGTCATTTCCATCTATCTAATGTGAATTACAAAGTTTGATCAATGAAAATGAGACTGCGCTTTCATCTCTCTGATGGGCCTCTTAATGATCGGTTCCTCTCTCTTTCTGATCGAAGAATTGGAAATGCTTTTGTGTTTTAGTGTAGTGTAAACAATTGGTGACCATATGGCAATGCTCTTAAAACAATTAATTATGCTTGTTTATCCTTTTTTTGGACATTTAATTGAGATATTTCACCCAACAGAATCAAACTATTTGAAAATCTAAAGAAGTAAAAGCTTTGTTGAATAACCCTAAGATCAAAACTCACAAATGGTTTGAAAATCCGCCAAATAGCAAAGAAAATTTGACTTGAAAGATCTATATTTATAGTTTTATCTTGGTGTGTTTAGATTTATTATTTTATCAAAATTTTAATAAAAAATGTAGTACTGGACAACGATTAAATTTGATTAATCGCATCCAAAATAAAAGTTTGTGTTTACTATATGTGTGTGTACTGTGTATAATTATTTTGGATATATATAAATACACACATATTCATGTATGTATTTAAATATTTGAATGTACTGTATATATATTTACACATAATTTATATTATATATAAATATAAATATTTGATATATAAATAAAATTATCATAAACATTAAATATATACATGCACATATGTGTGTGTATTTATATATACAAAATAAATATACACAGACATATTTTATGTAAACACAAACTTTTATTTTGGATGCGATTAATCGTTGCCCGGCACTACAAAAAGTATTTTATTATGTTTCAAATGCTTTAACAGAATCTGCTGTTTTTCTTTTGACAGATATGTCGTACCCACAACTAAAACATCACTAAATCAGAGCTGGATATTCATTTGGATTGGTTTCATGGAATCCCAACCTACTTTCCTTCATCCCTCCAGAAACGATGAGCCCAAGGCATGCTGGGAATCTGAGTCCAAGCCCTCAGGACAGCACAGAAAGGGAAACATCTCTCCTGGGACCAGGACAAGACTTGGAGAGAATCATGGGATTGAAGTAGAAGCTAAAGAGCTAGGGGAGAGGTCCAACTCCAGGGAATCTGCTGGCCATATAAAAACACTAAAACACACAGCATTAGCAACCAATCCAGCCGCAGAACCCCTCCCTGCGTCGAGAATACCCACTATGCACTCGCCTACGACCAAGCAAGTCACTGCTAGATCAATCAACACAACTGCTATGATTAAAATAGGATCAAATCAACCACCCAAAGCAACTGCACCTGGAGTGGAGGTCTTAAGTTTATCAACTCAACCTCAACACAGTGGGCTAAAACTGAGATCCCCAAATGCAATCAATGAGAAGAAGCTACAAGCGAGTGCAAAAACATTTTCCAAAAACATCCAAAAGACGGCCTCAGCATCTCATATAATGGGCTCCGCAGACTCCCCACACAAGATGCTTCACAAAACCGCTTCTGCTTCACAGATTTCCTCTAACAACTCTCCCAAGAGTCTCAACCGGGCATCTCTCTCGCACATTCCTCGAGCCACTTCCAGCCCCAAACTTAAACTATCCCACCCTGCAACTCTCAAACTGGACAAAACCGAGCGGAAAGGAAGAGTCACAGGCAAAGAGGGACTGCTATCGACTTCTCCGAAGGATAAAATGATTGACACGTTGGTGGAGAGCAAACTGCAACTGGGGGCGAAAGCAGCAGGAGAGAGTCCTCAGGGACGCCAGGAGCAAGAGATAAAGAGCAGGATTGAGAGAGAAGGAGAAACGCTAGGAGATAAAAGAGAGGACACTGTCCCTCAGGTACACGGTGGAAGAGACCTCACCGTGATGAGCTCGACAGGGTGCAAACAAACCTCCGCTCTGTCACTGAAACAAGCAGCTGAACAGCTGAAAGAGCCAGAAGACAAGACCGACGCATATGTCACAACCCAAGAGAGGAGGAAGGAAAAGGAGGAAGCAAAGAGCGAAGAGAGGAGACAGACAGAAGAGAGAAAGGGGGAAGTTGAGATTAAGAAGGATACAGTGATGAAATTGAATGATGCAGAGAAAAAAACAATTAAAGGTTTCCTAGTGGATAAGACGCCAACATCCAAACAATTGAACGATGCAGAGACTAAGACAATTAAAGGTTTCCCAGTGACCAAAACAAAGGATGCAGCACTACAGGTGGATCTACACCCATTGTATGTTGACGTCGAGGTCCAGGCGGTCATGGAGGTCTGCAGCAGATCCACAGACATGAGTCCAGTCCATGACTCTCAACCCCTTCAATTGAACCCTGAGATTGACCTTAACCCTAAAGTGCGCCTATACAATAATCTCAAGCCCGATAACAATTCTGACTCTGATTGGTTGCCAACTGTAGACCTCAGATCAACGGGAGCCAAGCCTAGGTTTCTAGGTCCAGCCCCTTACAAGTCTCCCAATAGCCAGAAACCTCTTCAACATGTGTGTCAAATAGAGATTGAACTTCATAGCCAGTCACCGCAGACTCTTGAACCGAAAGTCACCATAAGTGAATTGGACACAACTTGTCGACTGTTGCCAAACAAATCCTCAGAGAACTCCTTAAAACCGCTCAACTCTGGGAGAACAGGAGAAGTGGAGGGAGAAAAGGAGAAGAGTGATGCACCTCAGCAGATCATCTGGGATGAGCAGGGAATGACGTGGGAAGTGTATGGAGCGTCGCTGGATATGGAATCGCTGGGGTTTGCCATCCAGAATCACCTGCAGTGCAAGATCCGTGAACACGAGCGGCGTATCAGCACACTCCGGAACTCCATATGCCTCTCCGAACAATCGCCTGGAAAGGCCAGGACAGGAAAGAGGAAGAGGAATGTCTTCAGATCACTGTTCCCTGGATCTAATTGCTGCTTGAAACCACAACCCAAAGAAGAACTGCCAAAGTGACTCGTTTTTTTTTTGGTAACACTTTAATTTCACTTTAGACATTCTACTAACTAGTAACTTTGCAACTACATGTCAACTAACTCTTATTAGAGAATTAGTAGATTGTCTCCTTAATATCTGCTAAAACTTTATTCTGATGCTCCCCAACAGACATTTTACTGACTATAAGTAACTTTGCAACTACATGTCAACTTATTCTATTAACTCTAACCTAACAGTCTACTAATACTCTAATGAGAGTTAAGCTGAATTTACACCGCAGGAACTTTCCCCAGGAACTAGGCACTTTGGGGTGTTACTCAGTGTGTTTCGACTGCAGAGACTAGGGTCTAAATGAAGTCCCGGGTAAAAATGTCCCCCTCAGAAGGTCTCTGCAGGCAAGGTAGTACTTTTTCAAAGTTCAGGAACTTTCGGGGGTGGGACTTGGACGCTGAACATGCTGATTGGTTGAGTTCCTGCAGTATTTTAATTAGTTGACTCAACGCAGCATTTTATTTCAACCATTTTTTTAAATCCGTTGCAGTGCGAGCAGTAAGAGTTGTGTGCTATTCGAGTCAACAATGGAGTTTTAAAAATACAAACGATGGACCTACGACGAGGTTCAGGCTTTATTAAGCTTAAATCCAGCGGGAACTGTAAAGTAGCGCAGTCACCGGACTAGTTTGCCCAATCTTCACTTTAGACCGTGATGGAAACACAGACAGTAAAATGTCTGGGGGGAAAAAGTTAGTTGACATGTAGCTGCAAATTAATGACATGTAGTTACTTATAGTAAATAGAGTGTGTAAAGCGGTTTACCAAAATAAAGTGTAACCTATTTATATGTAAATGTATTTTATAGATGGGGGCTAGACTGGAGAATGTATAGCAGACTTAAATATGTCAGACACAAACTGGAAGGTCTTGAAATGACTTCTTGACAATGGCGAACTTCATGTAAACTTGTAGTCTCATGGCCTACGCATGTTCTTGACTATGAAGTGCATGAGACTGTGTAGAGTGTCCCATTTGTCATTTCATGATTCAGTTCACTTTTTTTTCGGGAAGGTTATTAAATGTCTCTTAAAGTAGTTGACCATTCTATCATCATTTACTCACCCTCATGTTGTTCTAAGCCTTGCATGACTTTCTTTATTCTATGGAACACAAAAGAAGATATTTTGAAGAACCTTGGGAACAAAACAACATTGGACCACATTGACTTCTACTGTATTGACAAAACGACATTGAGACCTTTGTGTTCCACAGAAGAATGAATCTTATATAGTTTTGGATGGATATGAGTATGTTTCATTTTGGGATCAATTATCCCTTTAAGACTCGCTCTCTGCTCCATCAAACACCTATCTTTCAGATATTGTTTTAGATCTATGTTCACACAGTTTGCTTTTGTTGTGGCAGAATGGAAATTACAATTGTGTATTCCATTTTTAAAGCCAACATCCAACATTATAATATTTGAAATGTTGGTATTTGTTTGAAGTAATGTGAACTAGCCTGTGGGTTAGGGTTTAGGGTTAATGCGATCACTTAAATAATAATCTGCAAGTGAATTGTTCACTATTATGAAACTTTATTGAAAGTTTAATTACTTTTTTCAATTTTGTATAGGAAAAAAGTGTCTGCTGTCTTCAGAGTATTAACTTGTGTAAAACTGAATGTCACTATATTTAGCTAGACATTTTTCAAAACCAACTTTTTTAATCACTTTTCTTCTTTTTATAGAAAAATATAGACTTAATCTGAGTCCTGGTTTGAAAACTGTTTCCGTACGATAAGGTTTTTAGGAAAGGTTTTCTCAAAACAGGTAATGACTGTCTAAATGAGAGCATTGATCATGGTCGGTCACTTTATACTAGAGCTGCACGATTCTGGATAAATTGAGAATCACAGTTTTTTTCAAACACAGATCACGATTCTCCTACGATTCTGAACAGACAACTAAATAACCTAATTTTGTTCTGATAAAATATTTATTGCTCCAGTCTGTTTAAAATGTGTAGTTAAATCTTTTTTTTTATTGCTTGAATGCATGATTCAATGACTTGAATGAATGACTTGAATGAATGAATGAAGTAATGACTCCCAGTTCTTCTGTGATAATTTGAATTATTATAACACAGAAATAATTATACTGAATAATTATACTTTGAATGCTCCAAAAGTTTAATTGGCACCGCTGAATCGTTGTCCTTTAGAAATAATCGTGTGGGTGTTTGAATCGGGACCGCAATCGTGCAGCTTTGTACTCCCCTACACCTTACAAATTCAAGCACTGGTAGTTGTAGTTAATGCTGGTAGATGTTAGTCTCATTGGAAAAAAAATAACTTTCAGTTGCTTTATCACTGCAAAAATGCCTTTAGAGATACACGATGCTGGGCTGATCACTAGAGCACTTTAATGGAATAAAATAATGGTTGTGATGTTCTACATGATGTGATCTGTGTCTGATGTTAAAGCCTCAAGTCTTGCACAAACAGAACTTGTGTATGGGTCTTGTTTTCTGAGCACTGTGATTGGTGTGTCTATTTCATGTTATTTTTACCGAGGTACCAGGACTTGACTGAATGAGGTCTTTGTGTTTCCGCCCAGAGCTCTTAAGTGAAATCTACTGAATATTTTATCTTTTCCGTGTGAGGGAGCAAGACGTAGATATGGACTTAAATTGGGTTATCTTTGTTCTAATGTCTGAATTGAGTCCATCTTTAAATATTTCAGTCGAGCTGCGTTGATATTGTATCTGCAGCACTCAGAGTAAATCAAACACACACAGGTGTATAACACACTGTGTTCGGTCAACATTATGGACCCTACGGAGCATCTGCCCTATTTACTTCAGAGAAATGGTGTAATATCTCTCTCTTATATTTCTGTTTTGCTCTCTTTATTGATGTGCTGATGTTCCTCAATCATTTTGGTTAGTGTTTGTTCTCAAACACTATAAGTAAATATTAAACTTCTGCAATTCGACACAAACAATATAACACAAACTCCATTCAGACTCAGTTTAAGGTGTGTATAGGTCTATTTTTGCTATATTTCTTCAGAAATGTAAGGTTTAAAAATCTCCTAATGACCTAAAATCTAATTATCTTTAATATTTGCATAATATTGTATTGTAATTGCTTTCTTTCATATGCAAATGTAACCATTTATTGTTGTATTTTTCTGGAATGGAATACTAGCCTAAAACTTACTGTATACTGCGCACTATTATTGGCATTATGCACAGCGTACAGACTATATTCAGCAAAATTTGTAAGAGTTTGTAGGTTACTGTAAACTAAACCTAAACCTTTACACATTTGCTACCTTGCAAGTGCAGCAAGTTTCCTTAAGAAAACGTCAGGTCTCCACAAAAATGAATTATTAATAGTGTATTTAAATGTATCTGTTTTGAGTAGCTACTTGCTGATCTTTTATTTAGGACCATGTTTACAGCGGAAACATGCTGTGATCTATCTGTGTGTGTGTGTGTGTGTGTGTGTGTGTGTGTGTGTGTGTGTGTGTGTGTGTGTGTGTGTGTGTGTGTGTGTGTGTGTGTGTGTGTGTGTGTGTGTGTGTGTGTGTGAAAGAGAGAGTCCAAACATGTTAATGCTAATGGCCCTAATGCATTTTTAAATCAAATATATTTGGGACTGTAACACATTTTAGTTAGATGTTCAAAGGCATTTCTGTCTTAAATAATCATAATACTTCTATTGGGGACGCATGTTTTAAATCTGTCTTTATGTTGTAATACTATAGAACAGAGAATCCTTTGGTTTGAGGAATTAATTTACAGAAAATAAACGAATAAAGCAAATCATGTCAGTCAGCAAGAGAATGTTGGACGCGGTGGCGCGCATAAAAAAACGCCTGACGCAAACACTCACACACCCCCTCATCTGATTGGACGAGCGGCCTGTAGAGGCGACCTGTGATTGGATAATCTGTGTAATGGAATGTGATGAAGAAGCGGGGTTCAGCCAGAGCCCGTCTAACGGAGAGCCTTGGCACTTCCTATTAGCCCCATTGTGTATCATCTTGGTTGCAGTTCCATTAGAGCTCCACTGGAGGTGATCGCGGGCGAGTGCAGAATGAATGGGAGTCTATGGAGCTAGACGGCTAAATGTATCTCTTTCTCCTGCTTGTCGTTGAATAAACATAGATTTTATTGTTTATTCCACAAATTCAATATAGATTATAGACCAAAAGTCGAATAAACGAGTACTTATGTCCTTTCGATTTCGTACAGGTTAGGCCGTTGTTGCCCGGAACACGCTAGCATTCTGCTAAAATGTGACGTCATCACATTTTTGAACGGATTTTTAGAACAGATAAGTTAACTTGAAAATGCGATTTTCAGCCGAGTGTATTATCTTAGCCCTCCCTTTTGAATGGAACTTTCAAATTACTTGACAAAAAATTACATCCTGAGAAAAGTGGATTTCTGGGGGTGAAACCCCATAGACTCCCATTCATTCTGCACTCGCCTGCGAGCGCCCCCGCATGGACAGAGACGCGTTACTGCAGCCAGTCCAGAAACCGGAAGTAACCAGACATTGCCAATTCTCTTTCTATTAGACATTCTCTGGTTTAGCAGCTCGGACGTCTCTGATTGGTCAGGAAGAACGAGTCTAAATAATAATTTATTCACTGTTCATTCTTCACTGTATTATTTCCTTTAAGTGACTATCAAAGTACCTCTGTGTCATTATTTCGGTATTAATTATTATCATGACCGCTTCTGAATCAGAACTTGGCCACTTGATATGTGTTACTTTTCTCTGCGCTGCTCAGGATCGACCAATCACAGTCGTTTGTGTTTATGGTCAGAATTATTTCAAAATCATTTAATAAACATTGCCGCGGCGTACTTTCATTATTTACTAATGTTTCTAATACTTTGAAATCATCGATTTAACAGTTTATAGGTTTTAGTATACAAACGTCTCTTTACTGACAAAGTATATCCTGAGATTTAAATGCGGCTCAAATGTTGATTGGGCCTCTGAGCCGCCATCGCCCCCTGGAGCAAGACTAGTTTATCAGCTTAACTAGTAGCGTTGAAGTGTGTTGATTTGACACACACCTTCTGTCACTCCAGCTGTCTAGCTCACTTTTTTGGACGGACAATAACTTTGTCAACTAAATGACAAACCTGCTTATTTGACGCAGGTAAGTTGCTGCAAAACTTTTTCACGAGTTTTGCTTTTGTAACGAGCGGTGACATTCAGAGCTTATTATTAACTTACTGAAGAAACAGCGTTACAGCCTATTTTTGTATGGACTTAACTATTGTTAATTAGACAATCAATCTGTGTTTATGTAGAAACGCTAAAAACATACATTTTCAGTTCAGATTTCAAATAAGACTATTACGAAAGTTAAACATTATAACAATAAAGCTTTTAAAATCAGCTTTGCTTTCATAAATACTACGATTTATAATACGATGTTTACACACACACACACACACACACACACACACACAGAGAGAGAGAGAGAGAGAGACGCACGCGCGCGCATTTTACAAGCATAAAGTTAATTTTAAAAAATTTAGAAAAGAAAATATGTATTTATCCAATTTGTTTGCAAAGTACATTGTTCTACATAAAGTTAAACTTCTAAAACAAAAAAAATAATGTTTAGTAAAGAACAGAAGTTTGTATTTATTTCATTTTTAACCATGAATCAAAAGTACAGTAGCCTACATGTAAAACCAGCAAAAACCTATTAATATTATTTAACAATAATACATAAAGATATGGTGCAAAATAAGAAAATTAGCTTTTTACATGACTGCTGCAATCATTTAAATCAAGAATATGCATTTTGAAATGTTCGCAACATTACTGACCCAGTGATGTAATTTGTATGGCAATGGCATGAGTTTGTTTTGACATGAAACACACACGTCTCACAGAGGTCAGTAGTGTGACGCACAGCAGATTCACATGAACTTGACCTGAAGAAGTCATTAAACGTGCTGCTCACAACTTAAGGTTTGGTTACCCAATCTTTTTCTGAGGACGTGATAGACCTCTCTCATCACCGGTCCCAGGATCAATTCAATCTTATTAGTGTAGCGCTTTTCACAATACATATTGTTTCAAAGCAGCTTTACAGAAAATGCTTGTTTCAATGTTATAATTTAAGAGGTATTCTATCATCAGCCAGAGATGAGTGTGTCAAAGTGAGTGTGTAATGTGATATACAGCTGTAATGTTATGTTGTAAGTTAACTTGAGTTAACTTTATGCTGCTACATCTTGTTCTCGTAATTAGACTATAAGGATAATATTACAATGTTAAGATTATGTTGCCATCATCTGTAATCTTCGCAATGTCTGCATCATCTTAAAACATTGCAAAAGATTCAGGGTTTGTTTTGACTTGGCAAACACTACTAATTACAATGAAGGTCTCATTAGTCATTACTGAACATTAATTAATGCATTAACTAGCATTAACTAACAATGAGTAATACATTTGTTACAGTATTTACTAACTCAACTCAGCTTTATTTATATAGCACTTTCAACACCACAAGTGGAACCAAAGTGTGATCTTATTGTAAAGTGTTATCAATAATATAAACAGATAAAACTTTGGATTTTAATATTGTATTAGTAAATGGTGACTAATGTATATTTTTTTGTTCGTTCATGCTAACTAAATGAAACTAGTACTGTCAAATTGATTAATCGTGATTAATCAGATCTAACATAAACGTTTTTTAAATATATATGTGTGTGTGTTGTGTATGCGTGTATATATACACACACAGTGTGTATATACAGTGTATATATATATATATACATATATAAATACATACACACGCACACATACATATATGCTATTAATCGCATCTTACATAAAAGTTTGTAAATACATAATGTGTGTATATATATATGAATATATTGTATATATTATACATACACATATATTTACTAAGTTTTATTTGCGATGCGATTAATCGCGAATCATCGTTTATCGCATCTAACATAAAAGTTTTTAAATATATAATGTGTGTATATATATATATATTTACAAACTTTTATTTTTAACACGATTAATCGCGACTAATCGAAAATAATCGCATCTAACATAAAAGTTTGTTAATACATGTGTGTGTATTTATATATATATATATATGAATATACACACACATACAGTATATTTACAAACTTTTATGTTAGATGCGATTAATCGCGATTAATCGATTTGACAGCAATAAATGAAACCTTATTTCAAACCTTATTAAGTGTTCCCTTTAATTTTGATCACAGGAGTCATATCTGAAGTGTACTGAGCAACAGAAGTCTCAATGTCCGTCTCGGCCGTCTCGTTGTCCCGTCTGCTCCGATGCAGCCTCCCTGCGGTGGGCCTGAGCGCGAACGCGCATCCAGCCAGGTGTGTGTGCAAGCGGGAGCCGGCCGTTCCCGGAGTCCGATGCAGCAGCACGCGCTTGGACATGGACGGGAGCGGGCGTCCAGCCACGTGGGATTCCTTTGGGATTTGGGATAACCGGATAGAGGAGCCCATCCTGTTGCCGCCCAGCATCCGCTATGGGACCCCCATCCCACACGTCAGTCTTTCCAACGTGGGCTGCGCCTCCCACATCGGCCGTCGGCGGGAAAACGAGGACCGTTTCCAAGTGAGCAAGCTTGCGCATAACATACTGTACTTCGCTCTGTTTGACGGGCACGGAGGACCACAGGCCGCCGATTTCTGTCACAAACACATGGAGCAACACATCAGGTACACCATATGGTGACCTTCAGTTCAGTTAAACTTAATTAACCCTTGTATTAGGGCTGCACGATTAATCGCAATAAAACCGCATGCGATTTGGCAAAGGCTGCCATTATTTTATGCGCAGCTTTTCAGTGCAGCGGCTGACCGGTAGTAAATGCTACTCCTTTTGAACACCAGAGGGCGCTCTCACGCAGACACGATAAATATGCCCCGCCACAGAAGTACAATAACGCACATCATTCCAGGAAATCCCTATCGCTCTAGCTGAATAGACAGATTGAAACGCTTTGGTTGAGTAAACATGACTAATAAACACACGACTGCCTTATTCTGTGTAAGAAGCGCATCATCTCACAGAAGGAGGAGCTCAGCTGCCGTTATGAAGTGAGTTTGGAGTAAAAGCATGATATTAAATGTTGTCTTGTGTTGGACAAGAGGTTCATAAATGCTTCTCATGTTTGGAAAGATGTTTGACGTGTTGCTTTTTCAAATGCGCGTTATAAGAGACTCAAACTCAGTGCTTTCAGAGTGAGCAGCGTTTACTGAGCCGTACGTCACTGACAAGCTGCGCAAAACAAATTATCACAGACTTTGCGATTTCAAAATCGTGATCAGCCAAATCGGTTTAAGTGTGATTTACATTGAAATTGCGATTAATCGTGCAGCCCTACTTGTATTATTTTAACGTTCCAGGTATAATTAACCCTAGACTGAGAAAAGTAGGCTTTGAAACAGTTTTCACTCAGATTGCAAGTCAATTTGACAAATAATTACAAAGAAATGGAGAAACACATTGAATTAAATGTGAAATTTTGAAGTGGAAAGAATGATTTAGTATTTTCTTGTAAAAATTACTTGTTTTATTTACAACCTTGAAATTTTTACAATCTACTTTGATTCAATACAATTCACCAATAAAATAAAATAAAAATCTGGTAAAATATTTAAAATAGGCCTACTACTAAAAAATTTCACATTTTGTTATATATTTTTTATATATTCAAAAATATATAAAATATTTTTTAAATTGTTGTTAAAAACAGTTCTAAATAATAATAATAATTTATATACAGTATAATTTAAATAAACATTTTTTGTATTAAAAAATTGAAAAAACATTTATGAATATGAAAAACATTTATGAAAAAACATACATTTATGTCTTTTCTCATTTATAATGACTTTAAATTACTTTTGGGGGTAATTTCTCAGACAAATTTAAATGTGCGATTAATTCGATTAATTAATCATTCATAATGTAATTACTTAGATTAACATTTTTAATCATGTTTAATTTTAAGCATAATTTAATCATGTATGTCCATGTTTAATCATGATCTTAAATGAGAAACAGTCACAAAATATCACAGAAAATCATAAGCAGTATTTCCATCAACTCAAAAATGTGTCCTGTACAGCGCACTATTGTGAATGAAATAGTGAAGATGAGGTTTTTGTGTTTTGTAGGGATTGTTTGGAGGTGGAAACAGATTTACAGGCGGTTTTGTCGAAAGCGTTCCTGCAGGTGGACGAGGCTTTGGCTGCGGAGCTGCAGATATATGGCAATGGTATGAAAAATTAACATTTACATTCATGCATTTGCCTCTTGCATTGCATTTCTTGGTACACATATTTTATCAGTTCATGCATTCCCTGTATGAATAACCTTGAGGATTTCATACATACACTAAACAGCCACTTTTAAGGGGACATATCATAAGTGTTATAATCGGCTCCCCGGTGCAACTACCAACACAGAAAACGTGGAAAGTGAATCTGAGTAACTTTGTTTTGGTGAGCCTTTCTCTGCAAGCATGTCAAAAAATACACCGGTCAGATTTCGCTCCTCTTCTGATGTAGGAAGAGGATCTTGTTATAATATTACCGGCCCTTAATTTGGTTTTCACAAGCGACAACAGTGTAACCAGTTCTGACGCAGTGGCAAAAGTTCGAGTAAAGCATGTAAACTGTTCTGTCATTGCTGCACAGACGAGCTAAAAATATCACAGCTGTCTTACAAAGCCCTCAGGGAACTGTGTCAACTTGTGTAAAACTTAAACGGCTCATGCAAGTCGATGAGATGAATCAATGCAACTCCACAACAACTACATTCATGTATCCAGTAACCGTTCATAAACGTCCAGTGCGTCTAACAGTGAAACTCTTCCTGAATCTTATAAGGATGCACTCGCTACTGGTTATTCTCAGATTGTGGACGAGTGAGATTCGCCTGGCTTGTTATTGCCGGAGTATCTGAAGCTCGTGTAAAGGATCTGAACGGAGCCGGGAGCAGCGGCTCATTTGCATTTAAAGGGACACACACAAAAACGGCACGTTTTTGCTCACACGCAAAAAGGGGCAAATTTGACAAGCTATAATAAATGATCTGGGGGGAATTTTGTGCTGAAATATCACAGACACATTCTAGGGACACTATACATTTATATTACATCTTGTGAAAAGGGGCATAATATGTCACCTGTACTAGCATCATATCCTGTGAGTGTGTTTGTGCATGTGGTTGACTCCTCAGCCTCGCTCATGATGGTGGGCACGACTGCGACCGTGGCGCTGTTGAGAGACGGGATCGAGCTGGTCGTCGGCAGTGTTGGGGACAGTCGAGCTCTTCTCTGCAGGAAGGGCAAATCTCGCAAACTCACAGACGATCACACGCCAGAGAGGAAAGATGAGAGACACAGGTACTCACACACACACACACACACACACACCAGCGCTCCAGCAATAACATGTTCTGCTATGTGTAGTGATACCAGATCTCTCTGCGTATTTAACAGGCCTGTGTGCTATTAATAAAAGCAAAGACCCTGCAACTCAAATGATGTCTCTCGGCTGTAAGAATCGCTTGCGCGTGTAATGTTACGCAAGTGTTCGTTTGGTTATGTGGATTTTATTTGCAGAACGATTTCAGTATATCGCTTGGATAAAAGTACTGTTTTAGGTTACTATCTGGACTTGGAATGCTAATAACATGCTTTTTAATAAAAGTTTTCTTCAATATTTAGAATTTTCTAATTTGCTTTATATTATCAGTCTTTATTTTAATTTCAGGGTTTTTTGTAATTATGTAATTTTTATTAGTTTATTGGGGTTTATTTATGTTACCATTTAGGTTTCATGTATTTTTATTTCACTTCTAGTTCATGTTAGTAATTTTAGTGCTTCAACATATTTCAGTTTGTTTCCAATCAATGTTATTTTAGTATAATTGGGATACTATATTTTTGAGTTATTATTAATATTTAGAATCTGTTTTTAGAAATTTTGTTGTTTTGTCATTGTTTTTTCTTAAATAATCCTATATAGTTATTAACTTTTATTTCAGTTGTAGTTGTAATTTGAATACAAGATAAACTAAATGAAATTGAGAAATGTTTGAAATAAAATAAAAAGTTTGTTTAATATTCTAATTTATTTAATTAACATTTCATTTCACTGATTTTACTGTATTTTTTATCAAATAAATGCAGCCTTGGTGAGCAGAAGAGAGTTTTTTCAGAATTATTAAAACAAACTTTTGAAGAGTAGTGTTCATTGATATTATCATCCCTGTATCATGGTAGCACCGAAGCATGTAAATAATGTGTGTGTGTGTGTGTGTGTGTAGAATCCGTCACAGTGGCGGGTTCGTGGCGTGGAACAGCGTCGGTCAGGCTAACGTGAACGGCCGGTTGGCAATGACCCGCAGCATCGGAGACTTCGACCTGAAGAAGAGCGGAGTGATCGCACAACCAGAGACCACTCGAACCCTGGTGTGCACTTTCACTATATGTTATAGTCAATTGGATCCATTTAAAATAAAAGACTGGCTTTTAAAATGTGCGTTATAATTGTGCATCTCAAACTGTATTTTACAAGCTTTTTTGTTTTGTAAGAAAAATGACTAAACATAAATCAAGTGAAACAAAGTTTTAGTGGTGTTATTTCAATGTGCAAAACGTGTACGTGTGTAGTTGCAGCACGCGCACGACTCTTTCCTGGTTCTCACCACCGACGGCATCAACTTCATCATGACAGACCAGGAGATCTGTGATGTCATCAACAAGTGCCACGACCCCACCGAGGCGGCAAACGTCATCGCTGAGCAGGTGCAGAATGAGCGATCAAATTAGAGCTGTGCAACCATTAATCACATCCAAAATAAAAGTGTGTGTTTACATAATGTATGTGTGTGTACTGTGTATAATTACTTTGTATAAATACACACACATGCATGCATGTAAATATTTCAGAAATATTTGCATGTACAGTATATACTGTATATATATATATTTATATATAATTTATATTGCACGTGAATATTTATACATAACAAATTTTTCTTAAATATATACATGCATGTGTGTGTATTTGTGTATTACACAGTACACACACACACATATATTATGTAAACACAAACTTTTATTTTGGATGTGATTAATCGCTCTAGATGAAATCTTATAGTCTGAGAAAGGAAAATGGGGCACACAATTAAAGGAACACTTTTTGGAAATAGGCTCATTTTCCAGCTCTCCTTGAGTTAAACAGTTTTACCCTTTTCGAATCCATTCAGCCGATCTCCGGGTCTGGCGGTAGCACTTTTAGCATACCTTAGCATAGATCATTGAATCTGATTAGACCGTTAGCATCTCTCTCAAAAAAATGACCAAAGAGTTTCAATAATCTTCCTATTTAAAACTTGCCTCTTCTGTAGTTACATCGTGAACTAAGACCGACGGAAAATGAAAAGTTGCGATTTTCTAGGACAACATGGCTAGGAACTATACTCTCATTCCTGCGTAATAATCAAGGAACTTTGCTGCTGTACCATGGGTGAGCAGCGCAGTGATATTACAGTAAAACTGGATTTAGAAAATGAGCCTATTTCCAAAAAAAGTGGAGTGTTCCTTTTAATTCTGACCATGATTAGCACAATGAGTCTTCTTCTTAAAGTGTGTGTTTGTGTCGTCCAGGCGCTGCAGTACGGCTCGGAGGACAACAGCACACTAATTGTCGTCCCGTTCGGAGCCTGGGGAAAGCATCAGAACGATGAATACACGTACAACATGAGCCGAAACTTTGCCTCCATCGGCCGCTGGTCTTAACGGCGGTCAGAAGATCATCTCAACGCGAGGAGACACCACCCCAACACACAACTACACAACTACAGAAGTCTAAACGTATGAACTTCCATCTAAAGGGAATGAAACTGGGAGAAAACTTCTGCTCGGATGATTTTATGTCTTTATATCCAAAAAAGCGAGGAAGCTTGTTTCTGCCACCAAATATAAAAAAAGGTAATTGTTCGTTTATATCTCACAATTTAGACTTTTTCCTCACAATTACAAGTTTATATCTCGCAATTCTGACTTTTCTCGCAATTATGAGTTTATATCTGAGAATGCAAACATTTTTCTCACAATTTATTTAGATTTTATCTCACAATTGAATTTTTTTTTGCAAAATTGCAAGAAAAATAGTCAGAATTGCGAGTTTATTCGAGTTATGAGATATAAACTCGTAATTGTGAGTAAAACGTTTAAATTGTGAGATAAAAACTCATAATTGCGAAAAAAAAGTTTGAATTGTGAGATAAACTCATAATTGCGAGAAAAATGTCTGAATTGTGAGATATAAACTTGTAACTGGGAGAGAAAAAAATCTGAATTGTGAGATAAACTCATAATTGTGAGTAAAACGTTTAAATTGTGAGATAAAAACTCATAATTGTGAGAAAAAAAGTTTGAATTGTGAGATAAACTCATAATTGCGAGAAAAAAATCTGAATTGTGAGATAAACTCATAATTGCTAGAGAAATGTTTGAATTGTGAGAAATAATCTTGAATTGTGAGATAAACTCGTAATTGTGAGAAAAATGTTTGAATTGTTAGATATAAACTCGTTATTGCAAAAAAATTACAATTGTGAGATATAAATTCGTAATTGTGAGTAAAATGTCTGAATTGTGAGATAAAAAGTCAGAAACAAGCTTCCATAAAAAAGACAGTAATTGTGGCTTATTATTTGGTTTACTCTTTATTAGTATTGTATAACACTCCTGGTGTTAAATAATTATCCAGTCATTCATTAATGAATCGGTGTAAATTGATTCCCTAATTGTTATACTTAATTCAATGCGATAATTATGTCAGGAAATTTCAGGAACAGAAATTTGTTCTGCTTGTGTCTCGTGAACAAGAGCCCTATCAAACAGATCACTGATTATATCACATTCATTCTTTTTCTTTCCAATAAAATCTTTATTTTGAATATTTCTGGAACACTTTTTTTATTTATATTTTTATTTATTGGTTGAAACTATAGATTTCATTCATTTGGTTATATAATGCCTGAAATTATCATGTCATGACCCCCCTTAATATAATAATATAATAGTATTATTATATTAAATGTACAGGTGAAACTCGAAAAATTTGAATATCATGCAAAAGTTATAATTTTTATGATTATGGCTTACAGCTTATGAAAACCCCAAATTCAAAATCTCAGAAAATTTTAATATTACATGAAATCAATAAAAAATTATTTTAAATACAGAAATGTCGGTCATCTGAAAAGTATAATCATGCATATGTATATAGTTATATATACTAAATATATTAGTTTCACCTTTTAATTTGAATTACTGAAATACATGAACTTTTGCATGAATTCTAATTTTTCGAGTTTCACCTGTAATTTAATATAATAATACAAATGGTAACACAATAAGGTAATATTTGTTAACATTAGTTAATGCATAAAGCATTTATTAACTAATGTTAACAAATTGAACCTTATTATAAATAATATGAATATATAATCAATTATATTAAGTTTCATTTTTCTTATATCTTGTGTTTATAGTGAACAATTGACTGGTTTTATCGGACTAAGTGTGATTGTTTTATGGTGTGTTTTTGACATGTTGAGAGAAGAACAACTCCAGGTTCCTTTAATAACTGTATGTGAAAACTACTTTTTATGTTTTACTGTACATGATCAGCTCTGTATATATTTTAGAAATGTGTTTAGGAACCGCCTGACAGTCTTGTTAAACCTCATTCTGTGCTTCTCTACTTTTATAAATGTGTTTTGGTAAAAAAAAAAGTTCATATTTATTTTCATGGCTAAACTGCACTCCTAAATCTGTGCTGATGATCGCATCACTAATATCATAAAGTCACTTGTGCGTTTAGTCTGATAAATGCTGAATGATGGAGATATGGATTATTATTATATTATATTAATGTCCAGTGCCTTATTTCTTGGTGGGAAATTCATGACACGTGCATGTGCATTTAGTTTTGTTTATCCTGGAGTTTATGAATTTTAGAGAAATTCTCTTTCAGTGAAGTATTAATATCTCTGCTCTGTTGAGTGATGTTACATAATGTCCGTTATGAAATACGAGTATAGAGAACCTCGTGTGAAATAAATACTGTTATGAATATGACAGAGCCACTTCCTCTTGAAAAAGTGTGAAACTAAAGTTAAAGCTTGCTGGAGTTTAGTGTAATGCATGTACATTTATCTTTACTTCTCTGGACTCGTTTGGTTTTATTTATGTTGCATATGTTCTCAGCAAAAGTACAAATTCTCCTATAGCTTATAACGAATGTCCCAGATGATGCATGTTTTAATGAAACTGCCAAATGCATAAATGTATTTTGATTTCTGAATTTTGATTACTACTCTGTAAACAAACAAAAAGTTATATTTTTGAGTACAGTCAACTTGGATGTTCAACTTAAATTACATTAAACTGACTTAAAGTAATGAGTTGAATCTTGTAGAGCTTATAAAAGAAAGTTGAAAATTGCTTATTTTGATGAGTTAATGCAATGTAAAAACGTCATAAATTATTGATCATATATATTTTTTACAGTCTAAGACATTCATTTATTTTCTTTATAATAACATGCACTGAGGAATAAGATTGTGTATTTAAAAAGAAACAAGCTCCTATGTATAAAACCTAATAAATAAATAAACAAACAAAAGTCTTTGAACACTGGTTGCTGTAAGGTGAAGCCAGTAATCATGCTTGCCCTTTAACTTTAGAGGGTGAACTGCTGAACTAGTTTAACTTATGGCTTGACCTATAGATGGTAAACGCATCCCATGACTTATATGTGTAAGTATGAGCTATGAATAGCCAACACGAGACCAGCACGAGGAAACCTGCGTGGTTTACTGAGAAATGCATGCGTTTCTTCACAGTGTGTTCTCAGTACTGCTTAGATCTGAATTGAATGGCCATAAACTCAAGAAATTAGATGTATTTGTCTCGTATTAGTTATTTTGGCTGCGTTAGTAAAAGTGGAGTGTGTAGTATAGGCTAGTGAAGTAAATATGTTCACTTCTGTCCTCTGCTGGTGGACGAGCATTTAGCTCAGAATCAGATTCATTAGAAGCTGGTTATTTTTACATTTCTGCATATTTGATTGCAGTTTATGCTATTAACTTTTTCCCCACCAGTGTTTTTGAAAACAGTTGACAGCCAGCAACAGCGTTTTTGATCATTTTTGGGTGTTTCTGCAAATTCAGGCACTTTTGACTCTCCCAAATGAAAAAAAATAAATAAATCAACCCCTATGAATTTCTATTTGAACCATCACAGTCTTTTTCAGGTGTTGCGGTAAGGACTCAAAATTGCGGGACAGGTTTATTTTGATTCAACAAATCATATAAACGATTGTAAACAACAACAACAACAACAACAAAAGAACTTTAAGATGGCGAGAAGTCATATGTAGGCAATATGAACTTACTAATTTGAAATAATGTCATATTGTAAAAGAATGAGCTCATTTTAAGTAGGCTATCTCAACATTGAGAGACTGGGACATGAGCAAAAAGGGTGTTTGGACCTATATGCTTCATAATTTTACATTCAATTTTATTCATCCATTCTTTTTTATGTCAAGGTGTGTAATGAATCTACATTTATATTTAACATAAATCTAAAATTTCAGTACAGGGGGAATTAAAAGTGCCGGTAGTTAGTTGCAGAAACACCCCAAAAGTGTCATGGTCCCCCAGAATATTTTGTTGTATGAATAACTGTTTTATTCTAGCTTCATGCATTTTTATCAACACTTGAATGTGGGTAAGATTAATAAATGAATAAAACATTTTGAACAAAAAGCTGAGAAAGTCGCGTTTTTGTCAAATTCGTCAATGGCGTGACAGGCTAAATGACGTAACATGGCGGGGAAAGAGTTAAACATTAATTGCAGGCTGAAAATTGCCTGAACTAAATATAATCACACTCGATCTAGCAGTGAGGATTAACAGCAGCATAACATAGACACAAAAACAGTAGTAGAAGCCTAAATTACAGCTCGAAACGAGGAGAAAACGTTTATTTTGATGTTTAACATCTTTCCCTATTTAAAACAGCAGTGGATTTGAGCCATTACACGAGAAATGTAGCCTAGTTTTAATATAATTCAGTCAGTCCGAGCTCATTAATACCTCATAATAGTTGAAAAATAAGCTAAATGTTTAAAAATAGTTTTAGATTGACATATCGAATATGAAATCAGTTTTTGACGATCATCCGTTAACTGTTAATGGGCGGAGCATCGACGTCACGCGACACCTGAGCCCAATTTACATTGATTGGAAAACCTGCGAAATTAGTAGTGGGTTTGCTATAAAAAAAAAAAAACTTCGTTACTGCTTGTTTCTGCTATGCACAACTATATCCGCGAGATTGGGTTATTTTTTTTTGTACTATTAAATTTTGAAATAGCCTTATGAATATTCATGATGACAACTACGGTCCAGAAAGAGGGAGAGTCGACTGAGTCTGATTCTCACGATGTCTTCTAATAGTAAGCTGATGTTGATGTCGTCGCTGGTCGCCGTGCCAGTTTTGTGATCTATCTGGTCGCCGTGCCAGTGTTTTTCATCGCAGGCTTTCTGTTAGTGATGGGCTTATCGATACTGACGTACTCCAGTAAAAATATCGATACTACATTTTTTTTTTTTTTACCAGTGATTTAGAGTTTAGAGGTATCGGTATCGATATCGATATCGGCGATACTGGCCTTGAAAGTATCGGTATCAAATCGAAAACAAAATAAGTGGTATCGCCCATATTGTCAGCTTGCGGATTAATGGGACTTGCATGCATGTATTTGTGTGCATTTAAAAAAAGAAAAATCCATCACTTTTTTCTTGCTGAGGACTTTAAAGGGTTAAGGCATTTAAGCATTTGGTTTCTATTTTGTGACAAATAGTAAAATCGTTTAAATAAGTCAAATCTGTTTTCGGAATTGACTGACTCGTGGATGTAAACAATATGCCTAATGTAATATTAGCAATTATTTCCTCGAAAAAAATTCATCCAAATTCATAAATTCTTCCTCGACCTAATCACAGGCTCTAGTAACCTACTGTTCACCATAATACCTTAACCAAAAACTGCAACATTATAGAAAACCCTATAAATCCCAACATAAGAGTATTAAACACTAACATATAGCTATCTTCCTATAACACTTGCAAAAACACACAAAATAACACTTACATAGAACTGTTGCACTCAGTTTAAGTTCACTTTATATAATCAGTTATTGAGTTCCCTGAGCTTTTTTCTATTAACACCCCTGAAATGACAATTAAGTAAAGATTTGTGTTGCTTTAGCTCATTTAGCCTAGCCTACAAACAGATACAATATAAATATTTTTAATTTTTATTTATATTCAATCTAAAAAACAAACAAACAAGGAACTCCCGCACACTATCAATACTTGCAAATGAGTATCAAAATGTTATTAGCCACGTTGCTAATAAAAGTTTGATACTCATTTGCAAGTATTGATATTGTGTGTGTGGGAGTTCCTTGTTTTTTATATAGATTTTTGACTTACTCATTTGGTCTTTTGTTCTCCACACACCTTTCATGGTGATTGCTAATTTATGAGAACAAGACTTATTCACATTATCGCATTAACATTACCTGCCAGTAAATTAAATGAATGAATAAACAAAAAATAAAAATAGAAAATATTAAATAAAATCCAGTGCTTTCAAAGCATTGCATATTTGTTCCAAAAAATGTACATATAAAATAGTCATTTTAAAAATGTAAAAAATTTGGTTTGCATTGAGCCAACTTTTTTTATATGTTCTTTACATTCTAAATGGTCATTCGAGTATTAAAAAAGCACATCAAATACACAAATTTCTATCATACACTTCAGGTTTCCGGTAATAAAGGTTTCTAAATCTTTCAGATCAATCACATTAGGCTCTGCTTTCTAGCTTTCCACCACAGAATAAAAAAATGCAAAAGATAATTGACTTTTTATCTCACAATTGCAAGTTTGCATCTCACAACTCTTGACTTTTTTTCTGAATTGTGAGATATAAAGTCAGAATTGCAAGATGTAAACTCGCAATTGTGTGTTATAAAGTCAGAGTTGTGAAACTCCTAATTCTGACTTTTTTCTCACAATTGTGACTTTATATCACACAATTATGAGATTAAAAAGTCAGAAAAAGATTTAACTTTAGAATTGTGAGAGTCACAATAACCTTTTTTCTCATTATGAGTTTACATCTCACAATTGAGAAAAGTTAGCTTTGTGAGATGAAAGTCACAATTCCCTTTTTTTTTTTTCTTTTTTTTTTTTTTTTTTTTTTAATTCTGTGGCGGAAACAATCTTCCATAGCTAGTGCTCCTCAATACACAACCTGAGGTGTAACAGCTTTACCATCAAGTGTGCGTTATTCTAATAATTCAACGGCCCGTCATTAATTATTCCATAGATGTGCTTTTGCGCACAACAGAGTTGTGATGAGCAACCACATGCCAATGAACAACATGTAAAAGTTGCCGATCTATGGCTGAAAAGCTCTGGTCCTGACGTATAAATGGGACGTTTGAGGAGATCTGCATGAGCTTTTTGCTGCTTGTTCAAATTGCTTAGTTCAAATGAGCTTAAGCAACATAATCAAATTAAGTTAGGACAACATGTATAGCATTTGTGTTCAATCTGCTGAAATATATGTAAAGTTTAAGTTTACTTAATCGGTTTGTGTTGGATTACATGAATGATTTGTTGCATTAACTGAAACTGGACGGTGCTTGTTAGTTCCCAGCATGCTTTGCATATGGTTGAATTAAGAGATTAAATGTTAAAATTAAGTGTTATTTTATGTTTTTTGAGAAAATGAGAAAAGTTACCATTGTGGAGAAGAGTGGAGCATTTTGTTAGTGTGTAGACTGATTCAATGACTCTTTTGCTTTGGCTGAAAGAGCATGTAAATCTTAGCATTTAAGATGCTAATATTTGTTACTGCTAGCAAATGGCTAGCTTTAGGCTATCACTTCAAATGTCTCACTAAAATAAATGAAATCTCTTAATGAATGTATGAATATATAAAAATATGAATACCTGAGTCATGTCAGGGAGCATTTAAATATTCACTTTGAGACTACTTAAATGGGTCGCTTAAAATTACTTCATTCCATGATGTTGAAGTTACATGAACAAATTATGTTGGTTTAACGTAACCCAGTTATGTGGAACCTGTTGACAAAAAGTTAAAGCCAATATATATATATATATATATATTTTTTTTTTTGTGTGGGGTTGAGTCTGGTGAGTACCTGAACGGGAGACTCTGGGGAAAACTGGGAAGAACAGGGACGCTGCTCAACCTGTGGTCTCAGTGGGTCCTTATGTCTCAGTATGGTGTTCAACTGTACTGTAAAATGGTGCTTTTGTGGTTAAAATAAACCCTACATAGTGTTTGGACCTATATAGAAAGATAAAATAGTCCCTACATCACACACACCCACCCACCTCCCCCTCTCCAATCATTGCAGGATACTTGGGGTGCTCATACCAGGAAAGTCTGCTATTCACTTTCCTAAATACAATGTTTAATTATTTTTTTTGGTTTGGTGTGGATCGCTTTTATGCTGCCCTTTTTGCAAGTGAACCAAATTTTGTTCAAAAAACAACAAAAACACACACACACACACACACACACACACACACACACACACACACACACGTGTGTTAAGGTCATCCATTAATTGGACAGAAATTCGAACCGTACCACTTTTCTTTGTAGCTCAAACAGAGCGTTGGCGCTCGCAACGCCAAGATCATGGGTTCGATTCCCAGGGAAAGCAAGAACTGGTAAGAATATAAATGTGTCCCTTGAAATGCAAGTCGCTTTGGATAAAAGCATCTGCCAAATGCTTAAATGTATATAAAATGTACCAGAGTTGGTTTGGAACCGGACTGAGACCATCTGGGTCTCTCTGTATTCACACCTGCCCAAAAGATCCGCATCAAGAGGTGAACGAACTTGAGTTCGATACAAGACCGGTGTGAATACACCCCAAGTTTCACATCGCAAGTGATATAGTACTTTTGTTGATGTTGCATGGAACCACTTGACTCCGCTTATATGTACAATATTCAACAATATTGATTTGACTGCACTGACACTGCAATGAGAACTGAGCTGGATGGACGATGACATCTCTTAAAATGCTTTTTACTGCTTTATAGATTAAATTAACTAATGTAGTAATTAATGATCTTTACAACGGAACTGATCAACACTGAACTGACTTCAGCTGAACAATAGCTGAAATGCATCATTTCCCTGTTATCACTGTAAAGTTGTATTGAAACAACCTGTATTGTATAAAGTGCTATATAAATGAAGGTGACTTGACACTATGTAATTTTATTTGTTAAAAATTATCAATTTAAATGTGTATATCATAAATCCTTTAAAAGCATGTTTTTGTCTTACCCCGATTTACTATGGTAATTGTTGAAGTTACGTTTTTTTTAAGTTTTTTTTTTGTTTGTTTTTAGTAAAGGGAAAGGCCTGTTAGTGTTTAATGTTCAGTTATGTTTGACATAACTGAAATAAGAGGTTGTGTTACTTGAGGATAGGTTGTATGAATAAAACTGTTGGTTGCTCTCAATGAGCTGTAATTGTCCTAAAGCCATGCATGCAGTGATAAGTAATCTTAGTTATTCAGTATGTTTGGATGATACAATATATACACAGCATGTGAGCGCTAGTGCTGTTGACTACAGTTTTACACGTTTAATAGTCGTTATTAGATGCACACAGTCTACATTTGGTCTTTAGTCTTGCCCTGCTTAATTAGACAATCACAGAACAACATGCACCAACAATTCACAATTTATTTATTTTTTATTATAAAGTTTTGTAAAAAGGCGTGTGTGATGTAGGGGTGGTGTAAGGGGAGAGAATACAGTTTGTACCGTATAAAAACTATTAGTTCTCTGGAATGTCCCCATTTAGATAGCCAAGTAAACGTGTTAAACAGGAGACTGGATTAATAGAGTTGGAAGCCACACACACACACACACACACAGACTCCAGTATAGTAGGTGGCAGTATGTACTATTCACGAGCGTTTGTGCGCCGCCATTACACTCAAACAGGAGATTTCCAGTCTTCCGATCCATTAAACTGAGTCGCCATGATTTGTTTACGAGTCCATAGATTTGCGATTATGTTAATGAGGCGAGCGACTGAACACTGACTAGCGACAAACACGGGGACTTTACCAGGTTATCCCACACTCGCTGTGATGGCTGTGAAATCGTGGACTCGCCAGGCGGAGGAGACATTAATCGAGCTGTGGCAGGAGTCTGCATGTCTGTATGATATTTCTGCTGCCGATTATCACAATCGGGAAGAGAAGGACCGACGATGGAAAGAGGTCGCCGATGCGCTTCAGATGCCCGGTGAGTTTTTACCTGTGTGTGTGTGTGTGTGTGTGTGTGTGTGTGTGTGTGTGTGTGTGCAGAGGGAGAGAGATCGCTAGAGTAAACATTGATGTAACGTTCGTGAGAGACATGGAGGCTATGCTACTGCTGTTGTAGTGTTTTAACCGTGCGCGAACTACATCTGGAGATTGCATGCACGTTTAAACCTGCTTTTTACCTACAGTATTTTATTAGCTTACTTCTGGCATTAATAATTCCCCTTAGAAGTGTTTGTTTTTATGTGTGTATGAAATGTGCTGCAAACTATGTGCTTTTAAGAGAGAGTTCACCCAAAAAATAAATTCTGTCATTATTTACTCTACCTCAAGCTGTTCCAAACAGAGTTTCTTCTGTTGAACACAAAAGTAGATATTTTGAAGAATGTTGGTACCCAGACAGTTCATGGGCTCCATTGACTTTCATAGTAGGAAAAAAAATATTACTGCTTTTTTTTTGTTGTACTAGCACAACTGTTTGGTTCTGACCAATGTCGTTACTGACATTCTTCAAAATATTTTCTTTTGTGTTCAGAAGAAAGAAACTCCTACAGGTTTGAAACAACTTGAGGGAGAGTAAATGAAGACTTTTTTTTTTTTTTTTTTGTTGGGTGAACTATCTCTTTGCCTCAAGTTTAAAAACAAAATTGTACAGTATTATAGAACAGAACATCTTTGGTCACCAAAATTACATATTTAAAAGTTTTTTCCTTGAAGAAAATTATTCATGCCTTTAAAATATCTTGAATGTAACTCGACACCCTTGCCTTATTAAGTATATGCGGTTCTATGAATATGCAAATTAGCCCCGCCTCCACTCACTCAGAGATCCACTGGTTGACGATCACACGTTGATCTGATTGGTTACAAAGTAGTTTATGACGTCAGAAACACCAGCGATTTCAAACTGTGTTTTTGAGACTGCCTTTACGCATTTGTCTGACTTTACACATTTTGAATTTGCACATTGTTTGACTTAAAACACATTAAAAACACCACATAGGCATATAAACAACATTAAAAGCTTGATTTTCACCACAGGGGGATATTAAACAGTAAAGCACCGTTGGCGCCTAATGGTGTTACTGGCTAAAATTAAATTCTAGTCGTTTTGAAGTTCTTAATGCAGTTTTTTATTTTAAAATGCATTTATCTTACAAACACATGCACACATGCACATTTTCAAAATTCAGGATTATCCCCTGCCTGGCATGTGACTGAAATTCACTGGCACTTCCCCAGCAGAATGTTCCTTATTAGGGCTGGGCAAAAAAAAATCGTTTTTTAAAATGTGGTCGATTCAAAATCGATTCTCAAAGGCCACTAATCGTTTTTTTTTTTCTCCATATTTATTTATCTATCACCGAAAAGCCAGTATTAGTTTCCTCCACTGTTCATAGGCTCGTTTCATGATGTGACCGCTAATGCTGTGAGATTTTGTGTTTTATCTTAAACTTAAAATAACCTGATCCTGTGTGATCAAGGCATGCGACTCCTGACTCGTCCAATTTTCAGCATCAATTTTTCATCTCGCATCAAAATCCTGTCTATTCATCGTATGCATTTGAAATATAGAGTTGGGTTCTGTTTTAATGTACCTAAAATAAAAGGTTTGTGGCTCTTCATTTTTTTAAAATTAATGAACCGCTTATGTAAACTTATGTCCACTGTTCTTTTCTATAAATATAGGATTTGTATATTCAATTTATATTCAATGAGTCGAGTCAGGAATCTAAATGGAAGTGCAACATCTGAATCAAGACCCAGTCCTATTCCTCATGTTTCCTCATGTTCACATGCCTGTATTTTATGCCTGTATTTACTGTTAATTTTTATTTAACCAGGTTAGTCTCATTAAGATATAAAATCTTTTTCAAGAGAGACCTGGCCAAGATAGCAGAACAAATTTGATCACACAATCACAAAACCAATACAAAAGAGGCAAAGACAACTCAAGTGCATTTCAATTAAATAAAGTGCCATTAATAAACATGTGCACTTGTGTATCTGAACTGTCTCTCGTCAGCTGAGGCGGTGGCGACCCGAGTGGCGTCTCTGAGGACTCAGTACGCTCGCCTGAGGAAACCCAAACCCAGTGGCAGTGAGATCAAGCCGCTCACGCTGAGGCAGCGATGGCTCCTGAGGGCCCTGGACTTCCTGAAGCCACACATCGTTCATCGGCGAAACGAGAACCATGTACGCACACACACACACACATACAGGTGAAACTTGAAAAATTTTAATATCGTGCAAAAGTTATAATTTTGATGATTATGGCTTACAGCTTATGAAAACCCCAAATTCAAAATATCAGAAAATTTGAATATTACATGAAATCAATTTAAAAAAACGATTTTAAATTCCGAAATGTCGGTCCTCTGAAAAGTATAATCTAATATGCATATGTATATAGTTAAGTATACAATATGTTTTACCTTTTAATCTGAATTACTGAAATACATGAACTTCTGCACAATATTCAAATTTTTCTAGTTTCACCTGTGTATATACATCTCATTATACAGTCAAATCAAAAAGTATTCAGATATCATTTTTGAATTTGTTTAACTAGTGTGTGCAGGACACTATAGTTCGTTTTATTTATGTAAGTGAGGAGAGTGAAATAAAGTAAACTGAGACATATTATACCCAAAGATTCTTCATTCAGTGACTACCTGTGAAATGTATACAAATTTGTGACCAAAAATGATTCCGACACTTTGAGCTGATCATGTTTTCTGAAGTGTTTTTCTGTAATTGCTAATGCTCTTTTTACACACAGACTGAACAACATGAAGCATTGCTTGGTAATAGTTTGAGCTAAACTGGTATTATCTAATTGTGTAGTTAAATTTAACATCTGACAGATATTCAACATAATTCATCTGTGAGAGTCTAACAGAAGGACGGACAAAACCAGTGAAATATCAACTGAGTTCATAACTCTGAGTTCTTGTCATATTTAATTACCATTTCCTAAACCAGTGGTTCCCAGACCTGTCCTGGAGGACCCCAAACACTGCACGTTTTCTTTGTCTCCCAAATCAAACACGCCTGATTCAACTCATCAACCGTGATGTAATGTTCTCTTTTAAAATATTTAATTTAAAAGCTCTGGTATCATGTTTTGTGTGTATACGTACGTAATGTGAGGGAAAAAAACCCTCTGCGATATGGCTTATGTACGGAAGCGTATCGCATTCACTTGAGAAAAAATCGACTCTGTTTTTCTGAATTATCAAGTTAATTATCTCAGAATTACGAGAATTTTTCATGGAAAAAAGTTTTTGCTCTGTTTTTCTGAATTAATGACTTATTTATCTCAAAGTTATGAGTAACTCATTAATCCATAAAAACAGAGTGAAAAATGTTTTTCAAGAAAAATTTATAATAATTCGGAGATATTTACTCGTTAGTTCAGAAAAACAGAGCAAAAACTTTTCCATGAAAAATTCTCGTAATTGTGACATAATTAACTTATTAATTCAGAAAACAGTAGATTTTTTTTTTTTTCCTCAAGTGAATGCAATACGCTTCCGTACTTATGTGATGTCATTTTTATAAAAAAAAAATATATATATAATAACGCATGTCTGTTATAAAGAGAAAAATATTGATAAATGTATTTGGAATGGAATTAAATAAGTACTTTGGGTGTCTTTTTCATTATATTCATTTAAAAGCAACAGAACTTTAATTACATCCAGTTTATTAGCAACACTGTGCACAAGCATGAATCCCGCGTATATATAAATATATTATTATATATATTAAATACCTGATCTCACAGGTGTCAGATCCACTGCAAGAAGAGATCTGTCCATCTTGCCTACTCTCTCACTTCTGCTAGTTTTACTGAGAGCTCTTATCCCGTGCGAATTAGCCATTCATATTACAGATGTCCTGTGGTAAACTTGCATTACTGCATCTACCCCTGTAAAGCCTATCTCGCTGAACAGGGCTTAAAGGGTTAGTTCACTCTAAATACTGACAGAATTTCTTTTCATTTTGCTCTCCCTCATGTTGTTCAACCCCGTATGACTTTCCTTCATCTTCGGAACACAAATGAAGATATTTGTGATTAAATCTGAGAGCTGGATCACTCCTCCATAGGCTTCTTAGGGGATCGAAACTGGCCGGCCCAAAAGTTATGAAAGACATCGTTAAAATAGTCCGAGTGACTACAGTGGCTCAATCATAAGTTTATCAAGCGACGAGAATGCTTTTTGTGTGCAAAAAACAAACAAAAATAACAAACTAATTTCCTTCTCTGTGGGCCTTGAGTGAGTTGACGTAGTGTAACAGCAGCGCGTCTGTGTCGTACGTCACACGCAGGCTCACGATTGGCCGACGCTGGTCATGTGTGTGACGCGTGAACTCACTCAGGCCCACGCAGAAGAAAATTAATAGTTGATTAAAGGAGTAGTTCACTTTTTAAAACTTTTGCTGAGAATTTTCTCACCCCACGTCATCCAAGATGTCCATGTCTTTCTTTCTTCAGACGGAAAGAAATGAAGGTTTTTGATAAACATTCCAGGATTTTTCTCCATATAATGGACTTCAATGGGACCCAAACGGTTCAAGGTCCAAATGACAGTTTCAGTGCAGCTTCAAAGGGCTTTAAACGACACCAGACGATGAATAAGGGTCTTATCTAGCGAAACGATCAGTCATTTAAAAAATAAATAAAAAAGTTTAAGTTTTATAAGCACAAACGCTCGCCTTGCTCTGTTCTGTGATGCACGTTTGTTACGTCACGTAATACACAATAACGTTTAAAGGGTCACGCTTGACGTATGTGTATTCCGGTTCAAAAAGGAGAAACTCAATCTCATCTTCTCTAAGCTCAAAATCGCCCGACATCGTTGTTTTGCCTTTTAATTTCCTTTTTTTGTAAATGACGTTCGACTGTGTTTGCACGTTCAACTTGTAAACACTGACTCGGTACTTCCACATACGTCAAGAAGCGTGACCTTCTCAACGTAATTGCGTATTACATGACGTCACGAACGCGCATCACAGAAAAGAGCAAGGCGAGCGTTTGTGCTTATAAAACTTTTACATTTTTTAAATGACTGGTCGTTTCGCTAGATAAGACCCTTATTCATCGTCTGGTGTCGTTTAAAGCCCTTTGAAGCTGCACTGAAACTGTCATTTGGACCTTGAACCGTTTGGGTCCCAATGAAGTCCATTATATGGAGAAAAATCCTGGGATGTTTAAATTAAAAACCTTCATTTCTTTCCGTCTGAAGAAAGACATGGACATCTTGGATGACATGGGGGTGAGTAAATTATCAGCTAAAGTTTTTTAAAAAAGTGAACTACTCCTTTAATGTCGTTATTTTTGTTTGTATTTGCGCACAAAAAGTATTCTAGCCGCTTGATGAACTTACGATTGAGCCCCTGTAGTCACTCGGACTATTTTAACGATGTCTTTCATAACTTTAAAGGCTGGCAAGTTTCAATCCCACTGAAGTGATCCAGCTCTCAGATTTCATCACAAATATCTTCATTTGTCTTGCGAAGATGAACGACAACCTTACGGGGTTGGAACAACGTGAGGGCGAGTAATAACTGATAGGATTTTTTATTTTTGGGTGAACTAACCCCTTTAAGTCCTTCAATCTGCCAGACGTGCCGACTGCAGCTTTACCGTCTTCTGTGCCTCCCTGTAGCTGGGCTTGCCGTCCTCTGAGAAAGTGGAGGAGTGTGTGGAGTCGTCGGATGAGATGATGCAGGAGACGGATAAAGACATGGACAGCTTCGACTCCATCAGTGTGTGTCTCTCGCCGATGCCCGGCACGCCAGACACCGGGATCCCCGAGGAGACGGCCTCGTACTCGCTGTCTCCCAGGAGCACGTCCAGCAAGCGGCGGCGCGTCTCGGACTCGGACATCGAGCTGCAGAAGCTGGAGGTGTTGAAGCAGATGTCCGCTAAAGTGCTGGAGAACCCCCCCGCGGACTCGGCCGCCGTGTTCTCCGGGCAGGTGGCGATGGAGTACCGCCTGCTCAGCGACCCGGGCGTGCAGATGCGCGTGCGGAGGAAGATCATGGCCGTCCTCTACGAGGCTCAAGATGCAGAGAGACATTACCGCCAGTCGAAGAGACACAACGAGAGGGAACTTAAAACCGAGGAGGACGTCACTTGGATTAATTCTGATAAATAGATGTTGTTGCTTGTTTTCTACGTTGTACTGAACTTTTTTTCTTAGTGGACGTTTTGATTATGTAAGATAAAATTATTTCAACTCCTTTTATGTCTGTGTTTTATTTTATGTATTTATTCCATCCAATACATTCATTTTGACATGAAATACAGATTCTGTCCAGCAGGGAGCAGCATCATATAAATGTACAGTTAAACTGCCTTCGCTAAAGATGATAAAATGCATAAAAATAAAACTAAATAGGACAAACTGATATGTGTATATATCATTATATATAACATTAATATTGTCTAAATATAAAACTTTTTATTAAAAAAAAAATATTAATGTAAAACTAACATTTTGAAATGCAATTAAAAACAAAATGTTATTTATGTTAAACATATTGTATTCAATAATTTTATTTTTATTTGTTTGGTATATTTGCACATTTGTAAATTACAAATTATTGAAGAATGTAATTTATAATCTCAGAGGGAATTAAAATAAATATTAAGGTCTGGTTGGCAAAAATGTTTAATATATTTGGCTGGTATTTTATGTTTGGCTGACAGAAATGTTTGGGAATCCCTGGTCTAAACTATTATCAATACAAATAATAAAGAGACTAGTGCTTTTCCTCTGTAATTACAGCTAATGAATCCGAATCCAATTCTGGATGATGAATGGCAGAAATATGCAGTTCTACAAGGTTCTGTGGGCATACACTTATTGCATTTTATTTCCTGCACTTTGGGGAAATAAAGAGCTAATATGGGCTTTTTACTCATTTTAGCAGAGCTTTTAAATAATACTAGTGTATGATACAGCTTTCAGGAGATTAAAGCCGGTCTCTGATAACTGGTGTCATTATCAGACCTGAGACTCCCTCTCGCTCTGCGCTGCTTCTGTTGGCCATTTCTTTGAATGGTTCAGAGCAGATTTTGTATCCGCAGCCGTTTCCCTGCCATACGTTATCAGTGGACCGAACAGAACACCTCATGCTAGTGTGTACATGGACTGATTCATATTTATATTTGTATAACGTCAAACCAAAAATTATCCAGACACCAGATATAATTTGATATTGTTTTACTAGTGTGTGCAGGACACTATAGGCTAGTTCATGTATGTAAGTGAGGAGAGTGAAATACAGTAAACTGAGACATATTATACCCAAAGATTCTTCATTCAGTGACTACCAGTGAAATCTATACAAATTTGTGACCAAAAATGATTCCGACACTTTGAGCTGATCATGTTTTCTTCAGTGTTTTTTCTGTAATTGCTAATGCTCTTTTTACACACAGACTGAACAACATGAAGCATTGCTTGGTGATAGTTTGAGCTAAACTGGTATTATCTAATTGTGTAGTTAAATTTAACATCTGACAGATATTCAACATAATTCATCTGTGACAGTCTAACAGAAGGACGGACAAAACCAGTGAAATATTTATAACTATAGCGAATAAACTGTGATAATGTGAGAAATGTTGAAGGTGTCTGAATAAATGTTGTGTATGTGTATATATATATATATATGTCAATATTAAGAAAATATTTCTTAATATTTAAGACAAAAAAAACCAGACATTATCTTGGTGATAGTTAACCAGTAGTTGTTAGTCTGTGAGTGTCGTTTAACCATCACAGAGATTCATGCATCTCTCTCTCTCTCTCTCTCTCTCTCTCTCTCTCTCTCTCTCTCTCTCTCTCTCTCTCTCTCTCTCTCTCTCTCTCTCTCTCTCCGTAATTCACACTCTTTCAGTGCTGTGCACCATTCCGATCACAGGTAAAGATGGGACTTCCTGTTTTTTCTTAATTGTTCATTCTGTTTTCTCGCATCTGCTCATTACGGAGCATTATAGAGCTCTCAACGCGCGCTTTTATAAGCTAGTAGTCATTTGCTGTTTTTTTTTTTACCTCTGATTGGAATATTTTTCCTCTTTCATCTCTCATCCACTGTCTTTAACTTAATTTCTCTCTCTCTCTCTCTCTCTCTCTCTCTCGCTCACCCCTGTAATCTTCACCCTTTTCTAGTTATCTTCTTTCTGTTTTCTCACAGCAGCAAAACGGACAGACTTTCAGGTTTTTGCATTGAACAAATCAAACAAAAGTAATTGAAATAGCTCAACAACAAATGTTTCGAGTGGTTTCACTTTTAATGACTTCTGCAGTCTCAAAATGATTCAACCCCTTCATGGCAGCATCTTTAGTACTTATTAAAACAACCTTTTGCTGTTATGACCTGCTGCAAATGAGATGTATAAACAGACAGCAGGTTCTGGCAGCGTTTCTGAGGAATCTGAGCTGCTCCTCACGAGCAATGGCCTCCAGTTCAGAGATATTCCTGGGTTTGAGCCTTCTTCAAATCCCACCAGAGGTTTTCTACGAGGTTCAAGTCAGGTGACGGTGATGTCACTGTCGAATCTTCCAGGACGTCTTCTGCAACCAAGATTTGGAGGAAACTGGGGTACACTCTTAAAAATAAAGGTTCCAAAATAGGGGTCATAGAAGAACCATTTTGGTTCCCATAAAACCTTTTAGTGAATATAATTCTAAAAAGAACCATTTTTTTTAAACATATTAACAATCTAAAGAACCTTTTTCCACTATAAATAAACTTTTGTGGAACAAAATGGTTCTTTATGGAGTCAATGATGCAGATAAAATAAAATTAAACTAAAGATAAAATTTAGATAAAATAAAAAATAAAAAAGTTTTTAATAAAAAATTGACTTCTGAACTGACAGTAGGAGGAATGAGCGCCAAAGCATCAAAAAAAAAATTGTTATTTTTAGAACGATTCACTAAAAGGTTTTTTGGGGAACCAAAATGGTTCTTCTATGACCCCTATTTTGGAACCATTATTTTTAAGAGTGTGTGCTTGGGATCAAATAGAAGATGCATTGAAAGATGTAAAGAAGCAAAAAAATAAACAAAATATTTTTTGAGACAAGCAATTATTTGTAATAAAAAACAATGCAAAATACAGTTGTGATGTTTAGAAATGCTATATTCTGGATATATCCACAGATAACGAGTGTTTGTGCATCTGCATCTCAATGAGGGTAAATGAAGTGCTCGTCTCTTCTAATCCTGGAAAAGGACATTTGTGTGCGTGACTCGGCGCTCATTAAAGCTGGTCCTCCAGCAGACCCAGGCCTGCAGGCGTGAGCGATAGATGGAGGCCCCGGGGACCCTGACAGAGCCGTCGATGAAAGCTAATCCAGGACAGGGCCATCTTCATCAGCCTGGCCTGCTGTTATCAGCCAGCTTCAGTTGCAGGCGTCAGCACGGTACTGTAGTAAAACTGCGGTATAATGGTGACCATCATAAAAACAAAGCACAAAACTATGAAAGCTTCTCAGACCATTTGGATTTAAAAATACAGGATTCTGGTGGAAACTATGTGCAATGAAAGGGATTTTCGTACTCTCTTCTGTTTTCAGGCTCAACTAGACTCAAAAAGCGGGCAAAGGTACCATTAAATGTCAATTTGAGCATATTGGCATAGTAATACCAAGTATTTATGTGTCTTTGAAATACCATGTTCTTGGAAATGCACTTTATAATAACACAATGGATTTTGGAAAGATATACAGTATCTTAATAAAAAAATGTCATATGCAACATGGTAATACCATGTTATTTTTAGACTTGCATCATATTACTGCATCATAATACCATGTTTTTGGACGTGCATCATATAATACCATTATTTTTGTATATGGATCATATAGCACACTTTAGACATGCACTCTGATAATACCATTGGTCTTTATTTATCATGAATCATTCATGTTAATACTATGGTATATCCCACAATGCTATTATCATCACTTTACAGTAGTTTTTTTTAAGGTAAATGTAATTAAAATGAATATTCAATTTTATTTTAAGATTATAGCTTAGGATGTTGCCGTTTGGATGGTATAGGAGGAGAGCGAGAGACAGCGTGGCTGAGACTGAGAGGGTGTGTGTGTGTGTGTGTGCGTGCGAGAGAGAGAGAGAGAGAGAGGGGGGAGAGAGAGAGAGAGAGAGGGAGAGAGAGAGAGAGAGAGAGAGAGAGAGAGAGAGAGAGTGAGAGAGAGAGAGAGAGAGAGAGAGAGAGAGAGGGGGAGAGAGAGAGAGAGGGGGAGAGAGAGAGAGAGAGAGGGAGAGAGAGAGAGAGAGGGGGGGAGAGAGAGAGAGGGAGAGAGAGAGAGAGAGGGGGGGAGAGAGAGAGAGAGAGAGAGAGACAGAGAGGGCGAGAGAGAGAGAGAGAGAGAGAGAGAGAGTGAGAGAGAGAGAGAGAGAGAGAGAGAGAGAGAGAGAGAGAGGGAGAGAGAGAGAGAGAGAGAGAGAGAGGGGGGGAGAGAGAGAGAGAGAGAGAGGATCCCGGCCAGCGGCTCCAGACGAGCGTCACTCCGACACATTCGTCGCTCTTTACGGTGAAACGCGCGACAGGCCTGAATCCTCCACCGTGAACCGACACACAGAGGATCGTCCGCCGCTCTATAAGAGGCTCATGAAGAACAGACTAACCCTTTCAGAGGAAACCGAAGAGTGGCTAATGGCAGACATCGAGGGGGTGACCGGGAAGAAATCGAGGAAAACACAGAAATAACGCGCGACTCCGGAGCGACATTATATTCATTCCGAGGTAACGAGTGATTCTTTCATATATGTGAGTGTGTAAATGTGACAGTGTTCAGTCACGGGCGGGTTTAGTGCTTTGGCATTATTGCATTGCTATCTTCTCTTTATAAGATCATATATCGATATAATAATACAGTATATAATGTCTATCCAATAATAGGGTGTCGCTGGGTAGAGAAACACACATGACACCCGATGTAAACCCGTCGGGCGGCCGCACAGGTGCTCGCGCATCTCTCGTGGATTTAAGGGATTTTGAACAGCTTAAGGATGTTAGTATATCCCTATACTCAATTATTCCGCGTAGAAGGTTAAAAATAACGTGGATAAATATTCCTTTGAAAGGTTTATGCCGTCCTGATCGACTGCGTTGTTGAAAAAACAGGGATGATGTTGGTCTTAAAGGGACAGTTCACCTCAAATAAAAATACTGGGATTATTTACTAACCCCCATGACGTTACAAACCCCTTAAGTTTTCTTTCTTCTGTGTAACACGAAAGCAGAAAATTAGCCGAATGCATTGGGTGGATGGGGGCTGGAGCTGTCAAGGGCAAAAAGGATGAAAAAACATCAGTAAATGAATCTCTATATATTTTAAATCTCCCGATTGGCATACTGTAAAGCTTTGTGTGAGCAACAGACTGTAATGTACGTTATATCCTGCCATAATTCTCAAACGTTTCCACGTAAATGAGATTTTTAATTTTGGGTGTACTGTTTCTTTAATGTGAATGCCTTGGGGATTGTGAGGTCAGATATGTTTCCAAATGGATGGGGAACACAAGAACTCCCCCCGTGAGGGATATTGGCATAATTAGATAGTTGTGGTAGTAGCTCTTGATCTGGAGATTTAAAACGGGTTTGACATATTGTGCAGCAGTGTTGAGGAAATAGAAATGCTTAAGAGAAAACCACTTTGCTGTATTGAGAATGAAATCTCATTTTGTGTTTTTCTCACTTCATGAGTGACAAAGAGCCATCTTACAAACACATTTAGTTCTAATAAAAGTACACTGTGCATCAAATCAATAATAACAGCACTCTGTGAAGCTTCCCGAACAGCATTAAATGCTGAAACTCCCATTTCAAAGACACGATTATGACATTAGGCTCTAGTAATGTTGTTTCAGAATGACAAATGGAAGCGGAACGGTGTTCTTGATGCAGCTGTGACATCATAATGGAGCTGTATGGTGTCCATGGTAACGGTGGAACTCTGGAGTTGTTTATGTCCTTGGTAACCGTTCCGTCGATTGAGTTAATCAATGCTTCCTCACGGACTCACACGTGCACTTTTAAAAGCACCCGGTCACGTTTGCAGGCTTGAAAGCTTTGAGGGTCAAAGCGAGGTGGGTTTTCTTGACCTTTGTGCACATGCATTCACAAATACAAAGAAAGACCAACCATGATAAGTTCATTAAATTGCCCTGAAAGGACTCGTTAGCCCATCAGTATTCACACATTACACCTGTCAACACACACTTCTCTTCAACCAATTAGCGTGATATATATATATATATTAGGACAACATTCGTTCAAATTTGAATCATTTTGAAATTGCAGAATTTTTCATATATACACTAGTGGGCAAAAGTGATGTCCAGCCTTGGAAAATTGACAGAGAGGGACAGAGAGAGAGAGAGAGAGGGACAGAGAGAGAGAGAGAGAGAGAGAGGGACAGAGAGAGGGGGACAGAGAGAGGGGGACAGAGAGAGAGAGAGGGACAGAGAGAAAGGGGGACAGAGAGAGAGAGGGACAGAGAGAGAGAGGGACAGAGAGAGAGGGGGACAGACAGAGAGAGAGAGGGGGACAGAGAGAGAGGGACAGAGAGAGAGGGACAGAGAGAGAGAGAGAGAGAGGGACAGAGAGAGAGAGGGACAGAGAGAGAGAGAGAGAGACAGAGAGAGAGAGAGAGAGAGGGACAGAGAGAGAGGGACAGAGAGAGAGAGGGGGACAGACAGAGAGAGAGAGGGACAGAGAGAGAGAGGGACAGAGAGAGAGAGGGGGACAGAGAGAGAGAGAGGGACAGACAGAGAGAGAGAGGGACAGAGAGAGAGAGGGACAGAGAGAGAGAGAAAGACAGAGAGAGAGAGAGGGACAGAGAGAGAGAGCGAGAGGGACAGAGAGAGAGGGACAGAGAGAGAGAGACAGAGAGAGGGACAGAGAGAGAGACAGAGAGGGAGAGGGGGACACAGAGAGAGAGAGAGAGAGAGGGAGGATCCGTGTAATTCCCGACTAGTGTCCTAATCTTATTTTAGGCTTTGAGCCACGAGCGAGTCTCTCAGGAATGTCCCTTCGCCGGCGTCAGACTCTTTGTCTTCTGGCTCGAGTCTTTAAATGCAGGAGGAGGCGGAGCTTCACGTGTGTCAGAGAACGACCACAGATTATTATTATGTAATGATCCATAGTGAGAAAAATACCCACACCGTTCTAAGCCTCAATAAATCTCACTTAATGCATTTCTCTTACTGAAGTGTTTTAGTCATTAAAAATGAAAATTCTGTCTTCATTTACTCACCCTTAAGTTTTTCAAACCTGTATGAATTTCTTTCTTCTGCTGAACACAAAAGAAGATATTTTGAAGAATGTTGGTAACCAGACCGACATTTCCATAGTAGGAAAAAATATATACTATATGGAGGTCAATGGGGTCCATCAACTGTCTGGTTCCCAAAATATCTTCTTTTGTGCTCAGCAGGAGAAAGATATTCGTACAACTTTGTAACAACTTGAGGGAGAGTAAATCATGACAGAATTTTCATTTTTTAGTGAACTATCCCTTTAATGTCAGTCGCAGTATGAATATCTATATTAATCTCTCTCTGTATTCAGCATCACAGTGAGCTACAGTAACAGTGGTTGCTAGGGCATTGCTCTGTGGTTGTTAAGGTCTTCCAGGTGGTTGCCAGGGTGTTCGGAGTGGTTGCTAGGGCATTGCTAATAAAATTGCTAAGGTCTTCTTCTGGGTGGTTGCTAAGGTGTTCAGATTTTAAGCATTTTGCTATGAAGTTAATAATATTGTCTGGGTGGTTGCCAGGGTGTTCAGAGTGGTTGCTAGGACATTGCTAATGTAGTTGCTAAGGTCTTCTTACGGGTGGTTGTTAAGGTGTTCAGAGTGTTAAGTATGTTGCTATGAAATTAATACGATTGTCTAGGTGGTTGCTAGGGTTACTAGGACATCAATATGTATTTGCTAAAATGTCAGAGTGTTTTAAGCATGTTACTGTGAAGAAGATCTGGGTGGTTGCTAGGGCCTTGCTATGCAGTTACTAATGTCATCATCTGAGTGGTTGCCAGGGTGTTTTGGATTGTTGCTAGGGCATTGCCATGCAGTTGCTAATATGTTCAGAGTATTTTAAACATGTTGCTATGAAGTTACTAAGGTTCTCTAGGTTGTTACTAGGGTATTCTGAATGATTACGTAGGCACTGATATGCTTTTACACTGATATGCTAAGGTGATCAGAATGTTTTAAACCGTTGCTATGAAGTTAAAATCCTCTGAGAGGTTGCTAGGGTGTTGCTATGTGGTTGCTAAGGTCTTCTGAATGGTTTCTAAGGCCTTGTAGGTGTTTGTCAAACACTCTGTCACAGCTTTCCCTTGTTATCAGTCAATCTAAGTCTGAGATACTGTACAGCATCATCCACATACATCACTTCCTGTCACATATTTAATCCAGCATCACCTGATACAGTACAGATGCCTTTAATTCTGTCATGTCCATTTCATGTCTAGTGAGATGGTCTCATTATTTCCTGTATAGATTCTACTATCGACCTCTGACCCTGTTGTCATAACAGCAGGCTTGAGTTACCGTGCATGAGCCCGTTTATCTGTTAATGATAACGAATGTATAGGGACGAGCGATCTGCAGTCTGCCACACACAGATCACATTACCTCATATTTAATTAAAACGCCCCTATTTATAGCATCTGCGACCACAGTCCACTGGTGGAGCGTCCCACTGATCTGAGACCAGAGTTTTTTTATATGTGCTGAAGTAAGCTCAATTTTTTTATAAACATTAAATGTTTTTTTTTTTTTTTAAACATTTAAATTAGAGATTAGAGACAAATAATCGGTATCAGCCGATAAAAGCAATTATTTTCAATATCGGCCATCGGCATCAACATAAGTGACGTCACTCTTCGGATCAGCGAACCTTTATCTGTACTGCCTCTTTAGACTGTTCGCGTGCGCGTGTGTGTGTGTGTGTTTGTATTAAAGGGTTAGTTCACACAAAAATGTAAATTCTGTCAGTAATTACTCACCCTCATGTTGTTCCAACCCCGTAACACTTTCGTTCATCTTCGGAACACAAATTAAGATATTTGTGATTAAATCTGAGAGCTGGATCACTCCTCCATAGGCTTCTTAAGGGATCGAAACTGGCCGGCCCAAAAGTTATGAAAGACATCGTTAAAATAGTCCGAGTGACTACAGTGGCTCAATCATAAGTTTATCAAGCGACGAGAATACTTTTTGTGCGCAAAAAACAAACAAAAATAACGACTTTATTTCAACTACTCATTTCCTTCCCTGTGGGCCTTGAGATTTCACATAGTGGAACTACGCAAAGCTTCTGTGTTGTACGTCACACGTAGGCTCACTATTGGCCAACGCTGGTCACACTCATCACACACATGACCAGCGTTGGCCAATAGTGAGCCTACGTGTGACGTACAACACAGAAGCTTTGCGCAGTTCCACTACGTGAAATCTCAAGGCCCACAGGGAAGGAAATGAGTAGATGAGTTCCGAAGATGAACAAAAGTCTTACGGGGTTGAACAACATGAGGGTGAGTAATAACTGACAGCATTTTCATTTTTGGGTGAACTAACCCTTTAAGTGTCTTGAAAAGTGAAGACGAATCATTTTGATCGCCCCCTGGTGGCTGGCTGCAGTATAGTTCATAAACCCCACCCTCTCCATGTAATCGAATGGGACGCAAGCCAAACTAAAAAATCCAATTATGCTTCGAATTATTTTTTTACGAAAATGGTTTGTCATTTTAGGTAGTTATTTTCTGACATTTGTTCAAGTGTTCATTTTTTCCAATCAGTTTGATTTTAGTTTTTAATTATTTGTGGGCAGGACTAGTGTCAATTTCTTTGACGAAATCATGATTATTCATTAAAAAAATTTTATTCATGCCTTAAAATAGCTTGAATGTAACTCTACACCCTTGCCTCATTTATAGTACGCGCAGTTCTATGAATATGCAAATGAGCCACTCACTCACTCAGAGATCCACTGGTTGATGATCACACGTTGATCTGATTGGTTACAAGGTGGTTTGTGACGTCAGAAACACCAGCGATTTCAAACCGTGTTTTTTAGACTGTCTTTGGTTCACTGCAGTTTTAAGCAGAAAATACTCAGCAATGCTGTCGACTTATGAATCTACACATGCTTTGTCTTAAAACACCACACATAAGCAACATTAAAAGCTTGATTTTTACCACAAGGATTTTAAATGAAAGTGTCATTCAGTCGGACTGTGTTCTTTCACGAGCCTCATCAAACCTTCTCAGTGATGAACTGTAATAAATCTAAACATGAATCTCAACTATATTTACAATTGTGGCTGTGGAAGAAATACATAAGCAACCTCTGTGTGACAGTACAAAGTCTTTTCTTTTGCTGTTGTTTTAATAGAAAAACATTTAATGTAGTTTGAAATTATTGGATTGTTAGGAATTACATTTTTTTTTTTTAGAGAAGTTTCTTGTTTTACCAGTATGACAAATAGCCTATAACAAATCAGGAAACTAGATGAGCTCAAATAAATCATGCATATGAGTCAACATTATCTCAATTTGTGCTTGTTATAGGTAAAAGTGCAATAATCCTATTATTAATTTTATAATTATTACAATTTTCAAACACCACCATTGCAATTACAATTTTGAGTAAAATAATTGTGATTATCAATTCAAACATTATGCAGCATGCTGAAAATGTGAACGTTTTCAGTGACTAAAACTAGACTAAACAAAAACAGGACAAGGTTGCCTAAATATGATCAAAACTAAACAGTTGATACTGTGGCTCCACCTCGGGCTCTTTATGACGTCACCGGCGCAAGATCTTATCAGTTATTAGTGGGATATCTTGGCTTCATTTTTCTATAGTGGAAAGAAGTGCCTTTGTCCACTCTCTGGTCCTGTAATCTTCCTCTCGCGTCTGTCTGTCTCGGGCCGTGCCGTGTGGACACAAACACACCATTCATGCCCTGATAAGATGCACACGTGCAGCGCTGACCCTGAGCAGAACCAGCAGGCGGTGCGGGTCCAGTTCAGCCAGAGCGATTACAGCGCTGCGGTAGAACCATTAAAGCCTGACACAGTGTTTGCAATATACCGAACGTCCAGCAGCATCTGGTTCTAGATTAAAATATTAGACACTGGAGATTGTTTGTCTTTTTTTCACCCATTTTTCGCCTTTGGCTTTTGGGTTGCTTAGTTGCGGACATCTATCTATAAATTACAGGAACGTCTGTGTGTGTGTGTGTGTGTCATTCGCATATCTCTCGAACCATTAAAGAGCAACGTGCAGGTTGGACACCCCTATATAGCATAGTGTATGTTGATGATAAAACAACTAGATTTTCAGAACTGGAGTAATATATAACTATACCATTAACTAGGGTGACCATAATTTGATTACCGAAAACCAGGACACTCGGCCCGGCAATGAGATCCTCAAATGATACTCGAAGTTTACTCAAAGATGCCTTATTAATTTCAATACATTTAAAGTAGGCTGGCTATGCCTCTGTATGGATAGAAAATTGTTATATTACAAAATACTATCTATAACCAAAGACACATTCAGATTGACTTCTCAGAGGTTACTCAACATGTTTTATTATGACAGGTTTCAAAAATAATGAATGAAATAATGTCTCTTCTGTATTAGAAAAATAAATAAATGCATAAATAATAAATGACAAAAAATACCTCCAAATTGAACCAAAATAGCTCTCACAAACTTACAAAAACTAACAAAATATATTTATATCTTTAGTCTTCTTCTTCCTCTTTATCCTGTTTTTCTTTCTTAATAGCCCAATGAAAAATAATGAAAACCAGGACATTTTTCATCACTTTATAAAAAACAACCAGGACGTGAAAACAGGACATGTCCTGGGAAAACAGGACGTTTGGTCACCCTAATTAATGATATTTTGAGATAAATTGTGAAAATAACTTCCGCGTCTATAAAGCACTAACTGGAAGTGATGATGGGCGTGGGAGTCTGGTCCAGTTCAAGCTCAGGTTACAATGGATGTGAATGAAGAAACCGAGTTCTCCGATGTTGACGAGCATGCCTATGATAGCCCACAGGCCTGTAATTATGAGCCTCCTAGGCGAGATAGAGGCCAGGGGAGGAACATTGGGCAGAGGAGAGAAGTAGAGTTGTGGTGTCAAGTAGTGATGTAGTACTCGAGTCCGGTCTCGAGACCGATTTCTGCTTTCTCGGACTTATTCCTTCAAAGACTCGGTCTCGACCCTTCAAAGACTCGGTCTTGACTCGGTCTCGACCCTTCAAAGACTCGGTCTCGACCCTTCAAAGACTCGGTCTCGACCCTTCAAAGACTCGGTCTCGACCCTTCAAAGACTCGGTCTTGACTCGGTCTCGACCCTTCAAAGACTCGGTCTTGACCCTTCAAAGACTCGGTCTTGACTCGGTCTCGACCCTTCAAAGACTCGGTCTCGACCCTTCAAAGACTCGGTCTCGACTCGGTCTCGACCCTTCAAAGACTCGGTCTCGACTCGGTCTCGACCCTTCAAAGACTCGGTCTCGACTCGGTCTCGACCCTTCAAAGACTCGGTCTCGACCCTTCAAAGACTCGGTCTCGACCCTTCAAAGACTCGGTCTCGACCCTTCAAAGACTCGGTCTCGACCCTTCAAAGACTCGGTCTGACCCTTCAAAGACTCGGTCTGACCCTTCAAAGACTCGGTCTGACCCTTCAAAGACTCGGTCTCGACTCGGTCTCGACCCTTCAAAGACTCGGTCTCGCCCCCTTCAAAGACTCGGCCTCGACCCTTCAAAGACTCGGTCTCGACCCTTCAAAGACTCGGTCTCGACCCTTCAAAGACTCGGCCTCGACCCTTCAAAGACTCGGTCTCGACCCTTCAAAGACTCGGTCTCGACCCTTCAAAGACTCGGTCTCGGACCTTCAAAGACTTCAAAGACTCGGTCTTGACTCGGCCTCGACCCTTCAAAGACTCGGTCTCGACCCTTCAAAGACTCGGTCTCGACCCTTCAAAGACTCGGTCTCGGACCTTCAAAGACTTCAAAGACTCGGTCTTGACTCGGTCTCGGACCTTCAAAGACTCGGTCTCGACCCTTTAAAGACTCGGTCTCGACCCTTCAAAGACTCGGTCTTGACTCGGTCTCGACCCTTCAAAGACTCGGTCTTGACTCGGTCTCGACCCTTCAAAGACTCGGTCTCGGACCTTCAAAGACTCGGTCTCGACCCTTCAAAGACTCGGTCTCGACCCTTCAAAGACTCGGTCTTGACTCGGTCTCGACCCTTCAAAGACTCGGTCTCGGACCTTCAAAGACTCGGTCTCGGACCTTCAAAGACTTCAAAGACTCGGTCTTGACTCGGTCTCGGACCTTCAAAGACTCGGTCTCGACCCTTTAAAGACTCGGGCTCGACTCGGTCTCGACCCTTTAAAGACTCGGGCTCGACTCGGTCTCGGACCTTCAAAGACTCGGTCTCGGACCTTCAAAGACTTCAAAGACTCGGTCTTGACTCGGTCTCGGACCTTCAAAGACTCGGTCTCGACCCTTTAAAGACTCGGGCTCGACTCTGTCTCGACCCTTTAAAGACTCGGGCTCGACTCGGTCTCGACCCTTTAAAGACTCGGGCTCGACTCGGTCTCGACCCTTTAAAGACTCGGGCTCGACTCGGTCTCGACCCTTCAAAGACTCGGTCTCGACCCTTCAAAGACTCGGTCTTGACCCTTCAAAGACTCGGTCTGGACCCTCCAAAGACTCGGCCTCGACCCTCCAAAGACTCGGCCTCGACCCTTCAAAGACTCGGCCTCGACCCTTCAAAGACTCGGCCTCGACCCTTCAAAGACTCGGCCTCGACCCTTCAAAGACTCGGTCTCGACCCTTCAAAGACTCGGTCTCGACTTGGTCTCGACCCTTCAAAGACTCGGTCTCGACTCGGTCTCGACCCTTCAAAGACTCGGTCTCGACTCGGTCTCGACCCTTCAAAGACTCGGTCTCGACTCGGTCTCGACCCTTCAAAGACTCGGTCTCGACCCTTCAAAGACTCGGTCTCGACCCTTCAAAGACTCGGTCTCGACCCTTCAAAGACTCGGTCTCGACTCGGTCTCGACCCTTCAAAGACTCGGTCTCGACTCGGTCTCGACCCTTCAAAGACTCGGTCTCGAGCCTTGAAAGACTCGGTCTTGACTCGGTCTTGACCCTTCAAAGACTTGGTCTCGACCCTTCAAAGACTCGGTCCCGACCCTTCAAAGACTCGGTCTCGACTCGGCCTCGACCCTTCAAAGACTCGGTCTCGACTCGGTCTCGACCCTTCAAAGACTCGGTCTTGACTCGGTCTCGACCCTTCAAAGACTCGGTCTTGACTCGGCCTCGACCCTTCAAAGACTCGGTCTCGACCCTTCAAAGACTCGGCCTAGACTCGGTCTCGACCCTTCGAAGACTCGGTCTTGACTCGGTCTCGACCCTTCAAAGACTCTGTCTCGACTCGGTCTCGAACCTTCAAAGACTCGGTCTTGACTCGGTCTCGGACCACAGTGGGAGGAGAAGGACTCGTAATTTCAAGAGTCCTCGAGATTTTTTAGACTCGGTCTTTGTGTGTGTTATGGGGGAATAAAGTTTTAAAAGATACTGAATTCGAGTGTATTGTCAAAATATTTAAAATTGGGAAATATTGGAAAATGTTATAAAGTAGCTAAGCCTACTAATTTAAACATGCCACTAGAACATTTTAATTGGCTCTGCATGTCTTAACTATGAATAAAAAAAGTCAGGGTGGGCTTAACATGTTGATGACAGAGCAGCACTGTTCAAGCATTTTAGAAAAATAGGCAGAAGATGATGCATGTGGTAGGGATTTTTTTAATGATAGTAAAAGCATAGTCCATATTAAGATGTTAAGACTGCTCCTCTAAACAATTCCCAATCTATCTTAGTCTGTAGGCCTAACTGTTGATTATTAACTGGGGTGATATTAAATCATAAATATCAAAACTGACATGTCGAGACAAAATCTCGACTCGGACTTGCTTCCTCAAAGACTGACTTGGCATAGGCGGTCTCGTCCCCATCACTAGTGTCAAGAAAACCAGTGGCGAATAGGGCAAGTGACTTGGTGAGTTAATGTAAGTTAGCACCGTGGCTAACGCTGGTTCATCTACTGTAATGCTAGTACCTTGGTATTATGCAATAAATCTGCTTTAGCAAACATACGGTCGAACTTGTTCTTGATTAAACATCCATTTAGATTGCCTTAATTTAAGCCAGCAACGTTTTGTCTTCTCATATTCTACAACCTAAGATTTAAACGCTGACAGTGATTATGCAGTCCATCCAAGCTGGTTAGCACTATCTACATTGACCTAACGTTAGCTACATTGACTAATGACCATGCCATAACAACATAAATAAATAATGACAATACCTAAGCTACAATAACAACAGTCTAACAATCATATCTGTTGCTCTTTAAGGCCCTTGCACACTGAGTCCAAAATTTTCGCACGTTATACAACCTCGCGTTATGTCAATCACGCTTGCACACTGCCTCCGAAACTTTCGTCCGTCATAAAAAAAATCAGATCTGCGTTTTTCGCATCCGTAGCAAGCAGTTTGTTTGTTTATTTTATTTATATCAGGACAATGTGCAGTTACATTAAGAAGATGGCTGCACCAGATTTAGCACAATGCTAATTTCCATCTGTAGTCCTACACAATTAAGATCATATGATAGAGTAAAATTGCATAACAAAGACAATTAACATAAAAAAAAAATATGAACAAAGACAGTTAATACTATATAAAAAGGCAGCTTACTAGGAAGATACGATATGTAAAGTGCAATTTACCAATTTGTATGTAAAATTAACTAGTTGCAAAGTTATAAAATGCTAAACAGATAGGGATCAACAAGTTCAAAATACCCATCTGGTGCTTTTAGTGTGAACAGGACTGGTGATTTAAAAGCCGTTTGAATGGTGTTTTGACAATTCAGAGCCACAGAATCACGAATACGAACCTTTATACGGGCCTTTAGTCGGATGGATTTCAAAGTTGAGCGGTGTCTTGCTACGGGCACGAGTACGTGCAGTGCCAAGTTTGACGTTGTTTGGATTAGAAATGCCAAAGATATCGGTGAATATATCGGTAAAAGAATCACTTAGAAGGTTGTGGTTTAAAAATAAACTTTCTGACATAAACACTCTGTCAACTAAACATCAAGTCAGCTACACTGTTTACTTCTGAATATTATATTTTATGTGAGTCTTTTGTTTTTGTAATCAGGCTCTCAAGAATTACATAA